>ML108997.1:0-77468 GCA_003697995.1 Taxidea taxus jeffersonii
AAAAATGTTTTTTGTCCTATTCTTCTCCCCTGTTCCCCAGGCAGCTTTACCACCGTGAATCGCAAATTCGGGCTCAAATGAGGCAGCATCTGCAAAGAGCTTTGTAAGTGGTGAATCAGTACATGCAGTAGAGTAGGCTGACTCGACTGTTAGAAAATGTTAACTTTATATTTTCCAATGTAAGTTTGGCTCCTGGGCCGCACACCATGGCCCTTTCTCTCTGTGTAACCGAACAGAGGGAAGGACCAAAGGTCTGTAACATACAGTACACTGTGCTGGAGAAGGGCCGAGCACTCCTTCCAGTGGTCCCTCACCAGGATATACTCTACAATTACATTCACAATGCCCAAGGAAAGACCGAGGTCCTGCCTCCCAGAAGACCATGCTGGAGGCTTTCTCAAGGGGGAAACAAGTGCAGGTGTGTGTGGCCAGACATATCTCATCAGGACCCTGCTCCAGCCAGTACCCCATTTCACTGAAGTCAAACTCCCACTCTGCACCAAGCCGATCACTAAGAAACTTGTTCCAGTGGCGGTATGAAAAGCCCTGATCTATTATAGCCTGTGGTCGTAGATCACGGCATTGTAAGAGATCTGAATGGTTAAAAATGCTGAATTAATGTTTTCATCCAATGATGTTATGCCACAGTAAGGTGGTGGACACAGCAGCTTCGCTGACTCTCTCCTGGAGCATCTGAGAAGTGTTTCAGCGGGCAGGGAGTGGCCATCGAGCCCTTCATCTACCCAGGTAGGTCCCAGTAAAGCGGCTCATGAAAGACGACGGGAATCATCCAGCCACACGGCACTCCTTTGGTGAAGAGGACACTCGAGAGGGTTTGCTTTGCCCCAGGAGGGGAATCGGGAGCCTGACTCACGGACATCTGACATCCGAGCAGGATTTCATCAGATTCCCGACGAGAGGAAGGGCAGACAACGCTGCCGTGAGCACGGTCGTGTCTGTCTCGTGGCTGTTCTCTCAGATAGAGCTGAGAGTGAGGTGTGAAAGGAGACAGAGCCAGGACAGAGCTCGTCTGGCACAGGCCCGCGGACAGAGTCCATTAGGCTCTGTGCTGGAAGTGGCGCTTATGCACTCAGGCAGGTGCTGAAATGAGAGAGCCTGAGCCTGGGGACGGTGCTCAAGTCTCGATATGACAGCTACACCGTGGATCATAAAAACCAGATGAGCCAGCAGATAACTGCTATATGGTAACTTGTGTCACAATAAAAACGTCAGTTTTCTGTATTATTTTACAACATTGACTAGCTTAGGAATGCTTTCAAGCAGGACACTGATACCCTCCATTGTTAAAAACAGACTGAGGCATTTATTAACTGGTATTCACACGGCTCTTTCACTACCTGACTTTGTGAAGCAAGACCCGATTTCCTGTCCCGAGTAGTCCTTCAGGAGCAGAAACCATTTGGGTGCTGTAAAATGTTTCCATCAAAAGTGATGGCCAAGGACAGTCACCCTAGGCTCCTCGTTCCTACCCACTCATTTTCTCTCTCCCTTGAGAGTTAAGCAAAATTCTCTTTCATTAATTTTATTCTTTACTCCTTAAAAAGAGTCCTGTAACAAAGAACTGAAGTGGAAAACCTGCATAATAATTATTCGTAGAGTCTGTCCCCTGCTCCCAAGTATGAGATGTGCTCTGTGGACAGTGTCATGCTGGCCTGGGCCTGGAAACTGGGCTTCTCCCTTCAGTCATGCCTTGCACAGCACTAGGGTCCAATACTTCTGGAGTGTTCTCAGGGAACAATTCAAGGCTGGGAGTGGGAAGGGTATGTGCTTGCAAATAGATAGATATCCAAATGATGACCTAAAAAACGTGGCCCTGAATTCTAAACTGAAAGACATTATTTTGAAGGTTGTCTTCTCTTCAAATGGGGTGCTTCATCACGAACTGACTTTATAAGCATTGCTGTGCTTCATAAATGAAGATCTATGTGATGCTATCTCTTTATGGGGATTTAGGGGAAAACATTAATTTTTAGCCAGCAGTTGCTTCTCTAATAAGCACATTTCAGCTTGTTCACTGTTTCAAAGCTGAAGTCACAATTTGTGAAATCTCATTTTATTTAGAGTTTTCCCACCTGGACTGAAGAGCCGAGGTCTGCTGACTGCTGGCCAGGACACCCTCAGCCCCCTGGCAGAACCCAGAGATATAATCACCTTGTGTGAAGGTGGCAATCTGTCATAGACATCATGGGTCAGGTGAGAAGACTTGTTTTCCATTTTTTAAAAATTCTTTACTTAAATTCAATGCAATTAACATATACGGTATTATTAGTTTCAGGAGTAGAATTTAGCAATTCACTGGTCGCATATAACACCCAGTGCTAATTCCATCAAGTGCCCTCCTTCGTGGCCATCACCCAATTACCCTAACCTCCACCCACTTCCCCTCCAGCGACCCTCAGTCTTTCTAGAGTTCAACATCTCTTACGGTTTGCCTCCCTCTCTGTTTTCACCTTATTTTATTTTTCCTTCCCTTTTCCATGTTCATTTGTTTTGTTTCTTCAATTCCACATATGAGTGAAATCGTACGGTATTTGTCTTTCTCTGACTGACTTATTTCACTTACTTTTATGCCATGCTTCTTATACTTTATGAAATAATCATATCAAGTCTAGTGATCATGAAGGAAAAAGTAATTTCTTTGAATGATTAATTTTTTAAAGAGTAAAAGAGATTAATTTTGAAAGAATAAAAGAGCAAGAGGGGCACCTGGGTGGCTTAGTGGGTTAAAGCCTCTGCCTTAGGCTCCAGTCATGATCCCAGGGTCCTGGGATCGAGTCCTGCATCGGGCTCTCTGCTCAGCGGGGAGCCTGCTTCTCTTTCTTTCTCTCTGGCTGCCTCTCTGCCTACTTGTGATCTCTGTCAAATAAATAAATAAAATCTTTAAAAAAAATAAAAGAGCAAGATTTAAAAATCTAGCAAATATGTTCATAATCCTTCATCTCAAAACCAAAGAATCTGGAACTTAAAAGTTACTTTACTCAACTTCCTTCTTATACAATAGCGACTGAGGCACTATCCCCAGAGGAGTCAATGTCTTGACCAAAGTCACCTTGGCAGCATGGTGGTGTTACCCAGCAATGCCTGTTGTTAAAAATGTCCAAGGAATGAGGAAAGTGAGGTGCAATTAGGGTTTGCTTAGAGACGAGAACTTTGGCGGAGAGTTGTTCCCTAATATCTGAAAGACTCACATGGGTGAGGAATTGGCATTGTTTGGGGTAGATAAATATAGAAGTTATACAGAGGCAGGTTTTAGTTTAATAGGGAAAGCATAGCTTTAATGGAAAAAAAAATACAACAGCTTTCTGACAGTAGAAGGGGCCACCTCATGAGCTAGTGACCAACTCTTCAGGACCAAGCAAAACAGACCCTGCCTGGCCTCTGTGGGGTATGTGAGGATTTGTGCATCGGGTGGGAGTGTGGAAAATCCCACTGCTGGGTGGGTAGGAACATGGGAAATTGCAGGCTGGGAGTAACTTCGGGGGAGGCTTTTTTTTTTTTAACAACTTTACTGTCACATATTTTACATATCATATAATTCACCCATTTCAATTGTACAACTTACTGATCTTTAGTTACTCGAACAAATTAAGCAACCATTACCATACATCAGTATTAGAACATCGTCATCCCAGTAAGATCTCCCAGGGACGCTGTTTTAACTAAAGTGCCATCTCTTGGGGCCAGGCTGTCTAGTGAGGGGCCACCTCATCTACACCGAATCGCGGTGTGTGTCACAATCTGAGCATCTTGCTGTGGGTGGATCAGATGTTGAATTAAAGAACAAAGGCAGGAAGGAAGAGCTGGATGGCAAGGAGGAGATTGGCAGGTAGGTGAGAGCCCTGGGGAGGTCAATGTCAGCCCATGGGTGAACCGAAGGGCGAGTGTTGCGAGGTGGCAATAAGATAAGAGCACGTTCCTTTTCCACTGGTTCTCCTCAACCCCTTCTAAGATTCTCGTTATAATAAATCTGTTTAAAGTAATGGGCACTGTTACTCTGACAGTTTACCACAGCAAACTTTAGAAGGCTTTCAACAAAATCACTTGAAAAAGACTGTTATTCGGGAAACTGAAGCTAGCTGCTAGCAAGAAGATGGTCATAATCATGATGTCTATTTTTTTTTAACAGTAACATCTATTTTCAACCCACTTTATATCCCTAGCAAGTTAACATATGTTCACCAGAAAAAAGGAGTCCTCTTTAAATGCAGTCTCCTTGTGGTGCCACCCCCCCACCCCAAGTATCAATGGCTTGAACACAGACATTCTGTGAGAGCAGAGTGTGCTTGGCTCCATGCCTTAACTGTGTGTCACATTGCTCCTCCATCCCAAAGGACCTGCTTGTGTTCTTAAAGCAGGTACTTAAGTAGCACCTTGAAGAAAATAACATGCATGCTGTTTTATATACATGCTCACACTTCCTTGCTTAAGCGTGCCTGGAAAGGCCCTGATAATCATATCTGGAGCAATCATGAGAAGCGCAAGGTAAATCCACCAATTCATGAGCCAATTAAAATTCAAGGGTCCTTAATGGGATTGGGATTTTTTTTTAAGATAAAGCCTAGGATTTCAGCTTTAGGGGTTTTGAAGATCTTGAGAGTTAATTCTTTACACAAAACTTGGAGGAGTGAGGCTTGCACCCAACATCTAGAAAAAGAAAAGAAGAGAAAACAACACCAACTATCCAGAAAAACCAAGAAAGCCATTTCAGCTCTTGGAAACTTTGAAAATACTGCACACATAGCATGTATTGGTCTGGAAAGGCTGATGAGGAAAAGAATGTAAGGGGTCATGAGTTTACTTCTTTCTTTACTTACATTTTTCTTTTCTTTCTTTACTTACATTTACTTCTAGCAGAAGAAAATGAAGATGAATGTTAATGAATGAAAAATATGCAGGAATTAATTTTTTATTTAAGTTATCAGGCAGACTATGATCAAAGCTGTAAGTTGTGGGATATAGTCTGTTCTGTTCACTTCTTCGATCAGATGGGTAAGAGCCACATCTCTAACACGGCTGGGGATAGAGTCCTTCTATTCTGATGATTAGCAGCCTAGTACCTGAATTCAACCTACCTAATTCGTTTGTGAGGTATGAGTAATGGGGCATTACAGAAGATAGTGGCACATCTGAAATTCAAACCCCACTATAAAATCTTTTAAAAACAGACATGACCACAAAAGAGGGAGTGCAAAAAATATTCATGCACAGCACCTGGAACCTTTCAGAGAGCTGCCTGGAAGACAAGTATATTAGGAACTCTCATTCTTTCCAGCACAGTTCCATGGATTTGTAAATAAATCAGTGCTGGCCACACCATATGGCCTCCATTTTCTCCCATCGTGACCTTGAGATATGGCCTAAGGAGACCGCAAGTCCCAGCAAGCAGTTTTCAATCTATATCTGAGCAGCACCACATAAAAGATGAAAGCAATTACAAAAGCACCATTTGCAGCAAATACCACGATGCAGTCCTCTCGGCTTCTGGAAAATTGCTAGGGAGCCCGGTAACTGGCCCAACATTTGGGCACAGGCCTCACTGACATCTTTTTCAAATTATAAATCCATTTGGGCTAAATTCTCATGGGTTGTGCCTTAGATCCCCGAGTGGATTGCACAGCAGGTGCTATTAGAACCTAGTCGTAATCAGTGAGTGATGGTCCAGGAACCTGGGAAGGTTCTAATAATAAGCAAGGACTATCATCAGAATACTTAAACACTTAACCAGCTTTGCATCTTCAAAGCACTTTACAAACATTAATTAATTAATATACACTATCCACCCCTGTGATGTAGTTAAGTATTATTATCTCCATTTGACATATAAGGAAACAGACAGGTTAAGTGGCTTGCTTGAGGCCACACAACAAGCCCAGAGTGGGTCTGGGAACGTAAATTAGAAGCACCTGATCCAAACTCGCACCCAGGTGTGCCAGTGGTGTAGTCAGCTGGCTCACCGCACCGCCTGAGCCCTCACTGCCCGGAGCAAAGAAGCGCCCTGGGCGGAGGGCGGGCGCTTGTGGCAGAGCTGCTGACACACCGTCAGAGGAGGCCAAGCCCACAGTCTGTCTGTCGGACCCTGTCCTACTCCACAAGTTGATGCACTCCTCGATCACTTTCCAACCCTGAATAGTTTGACCCAGAGCGGGCCAAGGGAGCGACAGCCACGTTCTGGCTGACCCACTGCTTTGTCCAGGTGCAGCGAGTGGCGGGAAGGACCGGGCCCTTGGCTTCTGCATCCCCTCACCGCGTGGGAGGAGGAGCCTATCATCTAAAGGTCACCCAAGACAACAGCAGCAACACAAACGGACATTGGGGACTTGGAGGAGGCGGCCGTGAACCCAGTGAAATACTACAGCAGGGGGGCTCGGGAAGTCTGAGTGGCACATGGCTCCGGCAACTGAACGTGCTGGCAGGAGGCGGAAGGCAGAGGAGGAATTGGGTGGTTGGGGGCAGAAAGGGGACACTGGGCAAGGAAGAGACAGAACCAGCACTTCGGAGTGTCTTCTGTGTGCCAGGAACTACATTCACTTACTTAATCCTCAAATCAATGCCATCAGGTGGAAACAGCGCTTTATTTTTAGCTGCATTTTAGGAGTAGGATATCGAGGTACTGACAGTCGATTTTCCCGCAGAGTTGGAATTCAAACCGGGTCTAGATAACAGTGATGACTTTGCACCGTGGGAGACAAGGGAAGACTCTGGGCACTTCAGTCCATGCAAGGGCCTCCCCCAATAACTGGGAGACGGTGGAGCCTGGGGACGGCTGTAAAGGCAACCGTGGCATGGTGCTGGGGGCCCAGACTTTGAATTCTGCAATCCTGCAGCTGGGGGTGACTTGAGAACGGTCTGAGGGAAGTGGGGATGGCTGGGGTGAACTCCGTCATGGTAACTCACCACATTATCCAGAGAGTCATTCAAGTGGATGCCACATGGGCTGGCTTATGTTAACTTATATAAGCTGTCATGAGAGCCAAGGAAAATGTCTTGACTTTTTAATTGAATGAAGTCATCCCAATGTTTCTCTGGTTATTTGATGAAAATGTAAATTTGGGGATTATGCTGGAATAACATTTGTGCTGTCTCCTACCAAGATGCTGAGGGCACTGAGAATGCTGCTTTGGGGATGAATGGATGTTTGTTGAATGAATGACTGAACAAGGACTCAGAAGCGAAACTTTCCTAGTCTCCAAATCCTCACAAGGAGACTGTCAGAATGAGGACAGAGTTTTGCATTTATTTATTTTACTAAAAGCTTCCTACTTCCCCCGTTTCTGGATATCGTGAGAAGTCTGGTGCTCTCCTCTCAAATATGACATTTTTCGCTCTATGAACCCTTTCACGGAGATATAAAATTTATTTCCATAGACCAGATTGTAGCTTTTCCTAGCATCTTACAGCTTTTCTAGAGCATGCATTGGAAAGGAAAGAGAGAAATTCAACTCGGATGTGTTTGAAATCTTTGTGAGGGCTACTGGGAAACAATGGGAATTGAGGGTGTGGAAACTATGCAGGCAGAACACACCGGAGGTGAGGATGTTAGCTCAGAAAAGCTGGCCACTGCTTCCTTTTATGAACCCAGCTCAAACTGGAACACCCTTCACCAAAGCCCCCCAAATTCCCTCTTGTTCTGACCTATTTAATTGAACTCCAAGTTTCCTACAATAGTAAAAAACCAAGTCACTTGCTCCCTGCTTCCACTAGTGCCTCCTACAGAGTTCTTCCCATAGCAACTAGATGTTTTCATGAACGCAAGTCGCACTGAGGCATTCCTCCTGCTAAAACAACCCCACTACAAGACACTAGAACCCCAAATGCTAACAGTGGCCTGTGTTGCCTCGTGTTGACTGGCTCTTGGTTATTTCTCTAACCTCCTCTCCTCCTCCAGCCCTTGCTCATTCTCTCAGGCACACTGGTTCCCTGCTGTTCCTTCAATTGACAAAACACACTTGCCACAGGGCCTTTGCACTCACTAGGCACCCTTCTTCTGAAGATCTGTGTGGCTTTGCTTCCTCACTTCCTTTATAGATTTGCTCAAATGACTTATCTTTAGGGAGGCCTTCTTTGATCAGCGTTTACCTTGCTTTATTTTATTCATAGCACATATCTCCCCTGAACATACTAAATGATTTATGGTCTCTGCCCTCCCATTAGTATGTAAACATCCTATGAGTAGGTACCTTGCACCCCCAGGCCCTATAGCAATGCTTGGCACCCAGTAAGATTTTGTTGGGTGTTTAATATCTATATGTATCATTGATTATAATTTCTTTGTAATAATTAGGCTAAAAGTTGCTTACAAAGAAAAAAATAATCCATGAAGGGTTTTTTTTTTTTTTAAATCTGGCCACTCTTTTTGTCAAATTGACTCTAAAGTGTTACTCAGTCCTATTCCAAAAAAACAACTTTGAATCTTAATAATTGATTTTTAAGACCAAGAATTGGCTCTTTGTTTCCTGAATCTTGTATCTGCCTTTGGTCAAAACCAGTAAAAGTCTGGGCTACCTCTGACCACAGAAATTTCTGAGCATACAGGCATCTCCTTTCTCCCTCTGACTCGGGCCTCACCTGCCAGCTCCCCCTCAAATCCCATTCTTCTGTGTCATCCAGAGAGATACTGAGGTGAGCTCTTAAGACTTCACTGTCCACTTGTACAGAAGACTAAGAGTTTTCTCCCCTGGTGGAGAGGAATCATTTCTCCTGAGAGGGGCCTTCGATGAATGAGGGTCCTCTTCTCCTTAGAATTCTCACTCCACTATGTCTGGGCCCACTTTTGCATTTACAGCACAGACAATCACATAGAGCTGGACGTGATGCTCTTCTGAGTATAAGACAGATGAATAAAAAGGGATTCAGTGTGGGACTCTGCCAGCATTGAAGGGTTCGAGCCTCATGTAAAATCTTCCCTGATTAGCTGCAGTTGTGGTCTAATAATTAAGAGAAAAATGCTAATATTTAATACTTAAACATAATACAATTTGGAAAATCCCAGTACAGCAGTAAAGAGGCTGCACACAGGGGTAGAGTTTTCTTTACCTCATTGGTATCGAAGATACAGGACAGTAAAAACATTTTGAAATCGAAGTTATAATGGTCCTAACTGCAGAATTAACATGTTTTAATTCAATAGTGTTCATCAAGCTTACTTACACATGACATATGTGCTGTGTAAATATATCTATCCTTCTACATACACAGTTGGCTTTCCACATGTAGAACTCCCTTGGACAGAACATGATTCATGGAATTGGCAGTTGGGAGTTTATCTTTTTCCTCTGTATTCAAAGGTGGCTCATGCTTTTAAGGGCACAGAGTGTATAATCACAATTACTTTAAGGGGTTTCAATTCCATGTGTGAGAGAGGTAATGGGCTGGCCTAAGAATTGAAAGTGATAATGAAATATTAATATAAAAGGGGAAGGGAGGTAGACCTTTGGCTTGTTAGTGAAAAGAAGATAGAGACTTATCTGAGGCTCATGCTATATACATTACTTTCTCCCATTTTCTGGGGCAGGAATGAGTATCTGATAGGGATATGCATAGACCAGGGTTTTGATGTTGCTTTTGGTCTGGGTTTTCCTCTTTTCCTGGAACAAGAACAAACCTCCCTTTCTCTTTGGTGGCCATATAGTCCCATTCAGCATTTCATCTGCAGATGTACTTTGTCAATGGTAAGTGAGTTCCAACTGGAATAGAGCAAAATAGAGAAGGCAATGACAGGATGATGGAGAAGGGAGAGAATATACATGTGCCTCGTTTCACACAATGGCTACAGCACTAGAAAAATAGAACTTCTGTACATGTACTCATGTCTTAAATGTAATGAGGAAGGTTGCTCTCTGAAAAAGATTCCACTGAGCTAAAATGATAACTGTTTTCTAAATATCATCCTTAATTTATTTGGTTAAGTTTGGATTTGTTATATTAAGTTGAGTCATGTAATAAGTAGAATATTTCCTTCTAGGAACCTTATTTCTAATTTCTAATGTGACCTAGAGGAGTTAAACTTTACCTTTGGTCACATTAACAGGAATCAGCCATTTGGGAGGAATGATAATGACACTTCCATTCAAGTAGGACTTGGAGTCTCCAGAAGGGCTTTTGTGTATATCACTTTTGCTTCTCAAAAAGCCACAGGGGCAAGTATGTAGTAGGTTAAGTAGATTAGGCATCTGTCCCATATTATGGCTAAAAAACCAAGGGCTATGTGAACCCCCTAAGGTCAGACTGCTTTGAGGTCCTAGAAGTGGGAATCACATCCTGGCTAAGGTCCTCTCACCTGCACCACAGGTATGCATCTCCTGGGCTAGGTCTCCTCTCCTAGTGGTCCTGAGGATGCACCAACACAAAGAACATTGCACATTTGTGGAGCGCATATGGTAAATATGAAGCATCAGAGAATGGCTCTTCCCACTCTCACAGCCTTATTGTACTACAGAGGTAAATTTACTTAAGTTTTTGTCTACCTACTTGTATATATTAGAAAGAATTCTTGCAAATTTGAAAAGTTATACAGATACTCAATGATCCAAAGGTATAGTCAAGAAGACTTCAAAAGACCTTAACCAACATGAACTTATATAATAAGCTTTTATGTTATGGGGTTGTGATTAATAACAGAGTGAACTGGGTATCCACAGAACATTCAAGACCCTTCGGGTACTGGGGTAAAATTTGAATCAGTCCCTGGGGTATAATTTGAATCAGCTGGAGGACTTATGTAGTAGGCATCTCCTATAACATCTATAGCTGATTTATGACACGTTTACATTTTTTGGTCCCCAATATCATGGTGTCTTTGTAAGCTAGGCACGAAGCAGCTAACTGGAACAATGGTGGAGATCTGGAACTAACTTCACCTCTTCTTCAACAACATGAACTCAGCTGGGCACCTTCTGTCTAGCAATCGAATCTCCTAGCTGGTTAGCAGCCATTTATGGAGCAACATGTTGGGCGAGGGTGCTGTGTTTTCTGTGCATCACAAGTACCCTTAGAGTCCTCACAGGACAACAACTCAAAGCCTGGCTAGATGAGCAAGACTGAAGAGTCACTCTTGATCACAGACTATCATGAGCCTATTTGCAGCTGTGCACACACTGGGCCTCAGCCATTGACTCAGCAAGCCCCCTTACAGGGGGCCAGAGGTGGGGTAGAGATGGAAGAAGCAAGTCTGCTCAACAAACTGTTAGATGGCTGGACTCAGATTGATCAAAGTCTGCCATTTTGCCTTGTCCATCTGGAACCATAATTCAAGAATGAAATTGCCCTAGGTTTTCTCCTCCCCACCATTAAATTCCATTCAATCATAGTAGGCAAAACGCAGTCACGCTCAAGCAGCCAGATGTTATCATTACAGACCTTTCTTTATAAACCGATGCTGAAACTTGAGTGGTTGATGAGACCAGCTAAGCAGTTGTACCTTTGACCCTGCTGCATTAAACTTGCCCTATCAATTTAAGCTTAGTATAAACACCATTTCCCAGAGCCCCTCATGAAGTCAGCGGTGAGAAGAAGCTGACTAAGCCTAAACATTTTTTAACAGCAATCTTGTCTTACAACACCAAGGGGATTTGCTGGGTATCTGGGGCTTTATAAAACCATATGAACATGCTGAAAGAATTAAAGTCCTTTAAAAATGAAAAATTGATGGTGACAGTCCTTTCTGAAGACCAGTTGGTATAATGGCAGCATAGGAATGGGTAGAGAGTTGGTCTGAAACGCTTCTGCATTTTTTTAAGTGACATATTTTTATGAGTTTTTCTTCTATCCCAAAGGTTTACTCTAAGGTGACCATTCCAATAAAAAATGAAAAAGTGTGTCCCAGTTATCAGTAACCTGGACATTTTAAGAGACACTGAACATATTTACTGTGCTGGTGAAGTTTCTTTCTATTGAAGATTGGGACCCTCTCCCCATGCAAGCATCTTAGGTCATGATATCATAATTTCCCCAAATCTGCATCAGTTGACACTCCAGTCAAGTTGCACCCATATACATGCCCTGGAAGAATGAAGGTAGTGACTATTACATTGTTATTTATTTATTAACATCTCAAATGAATGAGACTTAGATGTTCTATAAAATATAAGAATATATTTATGATTTATAAATAAATATACTCAATGTGAGGCTATTTCAAAAAAGATCAACCTGGGCAGTGTTTAATTTTTTGTTTGTTTGTTTGGTATAAAAAGAGTATCCAGTCATTTTGTGGCTTAGTTTCCAAATAAGTAGAATACCATCACTTTCTGTTAAAATGCTAAAATTGTGCACTGACAAACTAATACCTGCATGATTATAAGATTTATTATAAACACTAATGGAAATTAACTTGAAAAATGTTTTATCAATAAGATAAAAAATCTTGGAGTTATAAATTGTAAATTTTAAAAAATAGGCAAGAAGTGTAAATATTTTCAAAGACACGGGGAAAAAAGGAACCTAAACACCAAAACAGAACTTCTCCATTAAGGGAAAAAATACTATCACCTTAGGAATAAGGTGTTTTGGAATATGTGTTGCCTGATTCTTGCAACATCAAACACATAGCAAGGCATTGGCTCAGGACAACAAAAGCCAGTGAGTTCTCAAAAGGGATTGTCACGTGGACCTCAAATACACTGGAATTAGTGAAGAGTCACAGATTTGAAGGGAACATATGTCTAACTCAAATCCACACTATTGAAGAAAGAATGCTCCACGGCCTTCAACTCTAATGCTGAGGTCAAAGGAAAGTTTGTCAAATGTCTTGCTAACTTGAAAAGAGTCATTATAATTATTTTCTTCAGAAGGAGAAGACAGAAGAGGCCTTTATTTCATGGGAAAAGGGATGAAACACTGATGTCAGCCTTGGGCGGGTTGGGACCTAAGCTTGGTGCTGTCATAGTCAGTTTTTGGAAATTTCACGAGCCTCTGCAGAGCCTCACCTGCTCATCTGGGACTATGTACTTCAGAGGAGGTGGTATCTCATCTTTTCCCAGCCTCTTCAATTCTGGTTCTATGCTTCCCAGGTACGTGTTTCTCTGGGACACAATTCAGAATTCTGTGATCTTTTTTTTTTAAAGATTTTATTTATTTATTTGCCAGAAGGATATGAGAGAGAGAGAGAGAGAGAGGAGAGAGAGACAGAGAGAAAGCACAAGCAGGGGGAACAGCAGACAGAGGGAGAAGTAGGCTCCCTGCTGAGGAAGGAGCCCGACACGGGGCTCGATCCCAGCACCCTGGGATCATGACCTGAGCCAAAGGCAGATGCTTAACCGACTAAGCCACCCAGGCATCCTAGAATTCTATGATCTTTAAGACTGTTCTCATCTTTATGTTTCAGCAAATGTATGAAACATTTGTTTAGAGAGAAAAATGGGCTTCGTGAATAACACCTTCCTTTGTCACTTAAATAAAAAGAAACAATATGCATTGTGTGTTTCCCTATTTAAATGGGGGTGTTGAAAAATGATGTCATCACCTTCTAGAGCACTCCAGAGTGAGTGCATGAAGTTTCCACTTAGATGCAGAGGACTGCCATCAAAAGCTGTCACGGCCTGTCCAATGCGGCCAGGTGATGGTAGAGACCAGAGAAGCCCCCTCATGGAAGGCTTGGTGGGCTTCTCAGGAATGTCCCCTCAGCTTTACGAAGGAGTGGAAAGATTGAACAGTGTTTTTAGACCCATCAAATCTTCAGGAAGAATCTAGTGCACGATCTCAGCCCCAGCTGAGCTGCGATGAGAATGAGGGAGCTTCGAGGCCATGCTGGGCAGCCTTCTGGGATTGCAGGGCAAAAGGGCGGTGCCTTAGAAAGGAGAGGGTGAAATATTTGAAACGAGGACCAGAGGCAGGAAGGGATGTCTGTACATAGGCGTTGTACACAACTTTCAGACACAACACTTCTTTTGCTTTGATTTGAAAGGGCTATTGCAGTACTAAGGGTTTCTGTTGGTTTGCCTTTTCCCCTGCACTAAAAGTGAGATGAGAATGTCTGGGGAAACTATCTGATCACTAGCAAGCCTTTCCCACTTAAGGTATCACTGGCTGGAATGAGGGATTTATAAGCTTCTGAGGCTTCATGACTGGTGATTGATGCTTAGTTTTTCTTAATTAATGAGCAGGTCAGCTATTTAAATGGCATTGGTTTATCCATATGGGGATAAGGCAGAGAAAAGGTACATTAACATGAAAAGCTAGAATATTTTTTAAGTTGGTTTGTAATTAAAAAGGACACTTAAAATGAGGAAGATTAAATAGACTTATATTCTCTAAACAAAATCTTCCTAAGGTAAGAGTTCAGTAGTAAGAGAGATAATCATCTCTTGTGTCTTTTGTCTTCAGCTATATTTTTAGTTTTCATTCTGCATTCCATGATTCCAAAAGCTGAAGTCATCTGCAGGTCAAACCATGGCCTGGGGTGAGTACCTAGTACTTCTTTAAAAAAATGCATCTTCATTCTGAAAACATGAAAACTCTTGCTCTGAGGCTGGATTCAATGAACCACGCCTCTTACAAGTTGTTCATCTTTCCTCGCTCAGCCAGGAGCACTTTTGTTCAGTTTTGCTGTCACCACATTGCTGCAGGGCTTTTCGAAATTTGAGGCAGTGAAGCTCATTTCCATGTTGCTCATCTCCCAGCAACCATGAGCGCCTTTGGAAGGCGTGAGTCTAAGGACGGGAGGCAAAGATCTGATGGCAGTATCTTGCAGAACACAGTAACACACAAAGGCCCCAGCACATGAAGCTTGTCCAAGGTGTTAATCAGCCTCACTAAACTCGCCCTTTCTAAGCAAACTGTGACCTACAAAGATGCCAGCCAGTCGGAGCCTTATGGCAGGCTTATCACTCTCGTTTATGAGTTTTCAGACATATTCATGTTGGTACATGTGTTTAAAAGGCTGTCTCTCACTCTATGCCCTGTTCAGAGTAAGTAAGCAACTGAAAACAGCTTTTCTGTTAGGCTGTTCTTCTGTGAAGTGCCACAGTGACGAGCTGAATAGCTTCCCACTGGAATTAGGCCAAAAGCAACACCACCAGCACTCCGCACCACCACAAAAGACTACTGATAGAGGGCATTATTATTTTCTAGGCTCATAGTCACCAAGGTATAGACACGTAAACCACCGAGTAAAGAGAGACACTGAATGAATGACATCATTCTGATGATTTAAGAGGTAAGCATTTTGTACATTCCTGAGTATGCATAAGAAAAATTAAAAAAGGCAAAATCACAGATCCAATACCATCGCATACTTCCTTATTGTATTTCTACAAGGAATGTTCTGTCCTGGATTAGACAATGCCTGGTAGTCACCCAGTAAAATCACACTTGGGGCTGGCTTCATGGATGATGGGTGGGGGTTGAGAGGTCCTGGCAAATTTGAAGCCATTGCTATGTTGTGTTTTCCAAAATGATGAAGGCGGTCTGGTGCCCACATCATGATGAAAGGATGAGAGTAGATAGAATCATGAGAGAATGGGAGAGTACTGGGGGGCAGGGATGGCAGGTGGTTCAGATAAAAATGGAAGAGAGGGAGAAGTCAGTGGGAAAAATAGGATGATGTGATAGAAAGTGAGCAGTTCATTAGGTAGCTTGTGTGTGTGTGCGCGTGTGTATGCGTGTAGGCATGCATAAATATAAAGAGACCCAGAGTTTTAATTCCTGCATCAGAGTGATAATTCTGAGAAACAGAAATCTTTCACGAATTTCCAGTTTTATGTCAAACATTCTCTGTCATTATTTTAGTCCTTAATATTAGTATAAAAAGGGGCATTTCAGAATGCCTGGTCTCCTTAATAAGCAAATCAGATTCTGAGCGGCAGTTCTGAGATTGGTCAAGAGGATCCTGAGAAATGACAGACTGCAGAGGTTTCCCACACACAGTGTAGAGAGAAGACCTATTTTGCCACTGGACTGAAAATCTTCCAGAAAGTGCAAAGAGTCTCAAGAGGGGAAAGGTGAGGCAAATTGCTGGGGGCGGGGGGTGGGGGTGGTATTTATTTATGGGTGATGTGGCCTGTCTCATGCTGTATTCTTCCTTCCCTGTCTTAGGAGGTTTTCTGAGCCCTGCTGGTCTGAAGCCAGAGACGTCACCGGGCTGGAGAGAACTCCGTTCCCTAGTGTCTTCTCTGGGTATGTCGGGAAACACTTCTTGCTGGCTCTGCACTCCCCACCACGCCCAGCCAGACATTTCAGCAGGGATTCGGAACGTACCACCCAATTCTTAATTCCATATTTTTAAACACAGCATGAAACAACCCATCGATCAGCCAAAAGCAGCTGGCAGAGGATCAAGCAGGCCCACCGTGGTTTGAACTTTCGTGAAAACAAATGAGGTTTGGGATTTCAGAGGACCTCTCCAGTTTCAGGCCATCACTAGTACCGATTATTTTCTCTCTAACATCGCGGGCTGTCCAGTCTTCTCACCCTCAGCAGAATGATGCCTGCGCAAATCCACAGGCTGCGTGGTTGCCAGAAATTATAGGGCCACGTGGTCAGTGCATTGCCATATCCCATATTCCCTCCCACCACTTTTTTTGGCATGATTAGTCTACAAGTTTCTCACTATGATCTCTCTTCAGTTAAGTTGCCAAAAAGGGCTTCCTTCTTTTCTTAATAGTCTGTATTTTTTAGAGCAGTTTGAGCTTTACAGAAAAATTACATAGAAAGTATAGAGAGTTCCCATCTATGCTTTCCTCCTCCATTTCCTGCACAATTTTTCCTATTATTAATATACTGAATTAGAGTGGTATGTTTACAACAACTGATGAACCAATATCAGTGCATTGACTCAAGTCCACAGTCTGCACTAGGTGCCCTCTTTGTCTTGTACAGTCTCTGGGTGCTGATGAATGTATAATGGCACGCATCTACCTACCATCACAGTGTCGTACAGAAGAATTTTGCTGACTTAAAAGAATCTGTGTACCCCACCTCTTTTCCTTCTCTCTTTCCCCTCTAGGCCGTGTCTTTTGCCTTTTAGCATATCTTATAGGTGAAAGCCAGATTTGACGTATTGGATAAAAGAAACTAAGGTCAACAAGCCTCTGGTGTGAGGTTTATGTTTATCTGGCTACGAGTTAGGCTGTGTTTATTATTTGCTACAGCTGTATCAGAACCTAAAATTTCCTCCAGCATCCTTGTTTTTGTTTCCTTTTCTGTCTTCAGGTTTCCCTAGAGATTCCTTCTTAAATGGAGTCTGACTCTTGCAGGTCTTTCAGTTGTAAGCCCCCATTATTATACAGGGGCCTGTTGATGTGGTGTTAAAATGTGGGAGAAGAGGAAACAGTCTATAATCCTATGGTTAGTTCTCACTCTATTGCTAGGTCTGTGTCCCTGGGCTATGACCTTCAAAAGCTCTCAGTTTTCCCCCTCTCTTCAAGAGAGCTAGAAGGAGCTGGAGGTGAGTATCTGCCTTCCTCACATCAGGTAGGCTAGGATAAAATACTTTTCCTTTAGAGAAAGCCTTTGTTAAGGAGGACCAATCTCTCTGGGCATATTTTAAAATGGTTACTTTTCTCCTCCTGACATAAGCATGAGAGATTTTTTCCTCCAATCTTTTTCTAATTCTCTGATCTTCACTTGAGAACCAGTAAAACTCATGAAAGTATGGGGTCCCCCTAATCCTGGGCCCCCAAGAGTTTTGATCTCTCAAGCTTATCCACACTCACCTCCAACAATTAGTTAATCACCACTGATGTGTTCCTACCTGCTGCTGGCCCAATGGAAGTTTCCGCTCCTGATGAGCTCTGATTCTCTGTATTCACCTCTCTCTCCAATTTTGGGGCAACAGTTTGCCTCATGACCTCAGTTCTCTGCAGGATCTAAGAAGAGTTGTGGACCTTCAGTTTGTTCAGTTTTCTTCTTGTTGTGAGGACAGGAATGATAATTCTCCATTTCTTATATGTTGGAGTGGAAACTAGAAGTGAGTTCAATGGACTTTTCTTTTGTCTCAATTAAATGCAACTCAGATTGAATGTGAAAAGGCAACACATAAGGCAGGGGCAGTGGTAAAAATCAGACAGGTAGAACATTTTAACTTAGGACTCAGCCAGAGATAACAGATTAAAATAGATTTTATAATTATTTTTCCATGTGACATATTTATAAGTTCCTGTAAAGAGGGATTTCTCTGTGCCAAAATATATTTTCAGGCATTTCTTTTGATTATTTAAAATTATCATAAAAATCACTTTAAGTATTTTCATTTACACAAGCAATGGAACACAGCCCAGTCAGCAGTGTCACTCAACACTCTAGGGATTATTTGTTTAAAACAAGCATGCACCCCAGCATATTCTATGACCCAGAATATGATTCCGATAGTAAAGTAATGTATCGTCTAAATGAGTGCTCCCATACTTGCTGATATTGACCTCACAGGGAGTTTAAGGTCCATGAATGGCCCGTGGAGCAATGATTGAGCACTAAATGGATGTAGTGGAAGGCACACTTTTATTTGCTATGTGCTCCACTCATGCAGAACACCTGCAAGGGGGGGGTCTGGCCACTGCAAGTTGCTACAGTTTGGTGTGCACCATATTTTGATAATGTACGGAGTGTTTTATTGCAATCAAATAATATCTTCAGCTCTCACAACAGCAAAATGCAGGAACTTCAAAGGGATTCCAGTCCAACTGGAACCATCATTACAAAACAAATTTTAGCTTTATTGTTAGACCACAAAAGGGCAGAGACCGTGCCAAAGTAAATGCTCTTGAAATCTCCTCTATATATTACCTTTGAACAATTAATTGGTCTCCTGGAGACAAGGGAAAAAAAAAAGGAAAGAAAACAAAATAAAAGACTGACAATGGAATATATTGTTCTTGGATGTTGTACTGTGGATAAACTACAGTCATATTGCACAAATACCTGCCAAATTGATCATTAATTTCAACTAGTCTGTAATTTTACAATTAGGCTGGGTGTTGTAAACTGAAATCATACTTGTTTTGTAGATTATATTTTCAGTTAGCCATAGGGAGGAGATTCTACACCTAAGAGACTCGATCGTATTTAACATCCAGACGTTCAACAGGGAATCATCATTGTCACCAAATCTCAGAGGAAACCTTCACTCACAAAGGCTTTCTCTGTGACTAACGCAAATTTCTAAGATGTGCGCCCTTCATCAACCTGACTTCTTTCAGAATCCTCTAGAGTGATAAGACATGGTTCTGGGTAGCTGGGTTAGTGAACAGGACAGTAAGGAGATGAGTTACAGTGAATAAATGGGGGCCTGATCCAAGTAAGGATTGAAACGTTTGGAGTTCCAATCAGAATCTCTGCCTATGCTACTGATTTCTTTCTTTCTTTTTTTTTTTTTTTAAAGATTTTATTTATTTATTTGACAGAGATCACAAGTAGGCAGAGAGTCAGAGAGAGAAGTCGGTGGGTGGGAAGCAGGCTCCCCACTGGGCAGAGAGCCTGATGCAGGGCTTGATCCCAGAACCCTGAGATCATGACCTGAGCCAAAGGCAGAGGCTTTAACCCACTGAGCTACCCAAGCGCCCCAGTAAAAGATTTCTCTTCTTAAATCTCTGTCCTCTGAAGTATTGTGCAACAAAAAACTCGGGTCAGGTTTTAGTTCTAATTCTTTACTGTGGTTCTATCTTTTACATCAGGAATGGTGCTTGTCTTTGGCTTTCCTCCCTTGGGAGCTGTATCAGAATGTGTAATGTCACATTGATAATGTTCTTTGAGATCCTCATGTTATAGGGAATTATAAAGGCCAAGTGTTGATGGCATATATTCTAGATGCAACGTCTGAGCTGTAAGAATCATAGAGCAGCCTCCTCTGTAATTACCTTTGCTCAGAGTGCTCCCAACCAGGCAAACTACAGAACTAAGTCTGTGAGGACATCTGTCCAGGGTGAGTGCTCAAGAGTGCTTGTCATCTCTCAAACTGATGTAAGTGACCTCAAAGACTGCTTTTCATGGAAAATCACTCTGGAAGGTGTTTCTTAAAGAAGAGGCACAAAAGTGGACCAGAGATAATACTATTTAATTCTTGGTCTTTTCCCTCTGACAGTTCATATGTATTGCTACCTCCCTAAGAGGGTGGCTAAAAAGAAAGAAGCGTGCGTGTGCACACACACACATACACACACTCCCCAGAGAGCTGATGGGTGTAAGGTGTATTTCAGGGCAGGGAGAGGGACGTGTATCCTCATTTGCCTCTTGGTGGTATCCTGCTACTTGGACATGTTGGCACTTGTCTGAATGGGACAATAGCTTCTGCTTGACAGACATGTATGACATCACATTGCAAATTCTGTCACATTGTTGGAGAAGTCACTTATTTTTCAGTTGGCTGTGTTCTAGCATGCATGGTTCGAAAATGGCACAGAAGAAAGTAGCCCTATAGTGTTCAGAATCTGAAGTTTGGGAAATTACAAAAGGCTCCTTGCCGGGCATGGAGTGTGGCAGACCCAGGTGCATAGCATGACTGCCTGACAGAAAGGGCTTTCGTCACAGGTGGTTACCGAGCGCTGGGAAGGTCCACTCAAATCCTACAGACCCTCTGGTCTCCGTGAACACCCTAATAAAGTGCTGGAAGTTGAATAAAAAGAATGCTGTGGATTTGCGTTTAGCATATTCACATGGAAATTTCTCCTTTTTTAAAATTTTATTTTTAAGCAGTCTCTACATCCAGTGTGGGACTTGAACCTGCAACCCCAAGATCAGGAGTTGCATGCTCTACTGGTGGGAGAGTCAGCCAGGCACCCCAGCTCCCTTTTTAAATGGAAAGATTATGGGATTCAGACTTAGAAGATCTGGCTCCAAATTATGGACCCTTCACTTAACAAGTCTTTCAGCCTTCAGTATTTCATAATGTTCTACGTTTGTGCAATGCTCTTTTCTTCCAAAACCTGGATGCTTTCTGAATACTTAAATTTTACTTTTCCAATTGCAGATGTAATTGTGGGTGATTTGAGTGATTTTAAAGTACTTCAGAAATTGTGAGTGAGATTTATTTACTATATTCTACAACTTATTCTAGGACAAATATAAAGCAAGGAGAAAAAGGAATCTACACCCCTGCTCCCAAAGTCTTAGCACACTTTATAACATGTCACACTTTTAGAAAGAAAAAAGCCAGTATTGTGTTAAGCCCAAACAAGATCTCCTAGGGCTCCCCTCTCCAGCCCTGTACTCCAACCACACTAACAACAAACATTAGGCGAAGTGTTAGCATTTCTCATCAGCTTCACAAAGACTCCCCAACTAAAGGGATTCAGGTTTTTGTTCCGTGACTATGCTGGTACTTTTGCCATCTGTGTGGACCAAGGTCACAACATGCACACTAGGCCCAGGCAGCAGGCAGACATTAGTGTGGGACCATGTACCCAGGGCTCAAGGTCTTCTGACTTCTCAGACAGAGGAATCTGAATTTTCCTGCAAAATCTCTGAC
This sequence comes from Taxidea taxus jeffersonii, assembly GCA_003697995.1. NCBI lineage: Eukaryota > Metazoa > Chordata > Mammalia > Carnivora > Mustelidae > Taxidea > Taxidea taxus. Next base: position 21,416 of record ML108997.1, read on the forward strand.
ATTTAAATTCCAATAAAGAAAGCACCACTATTGGTCTGGTTGTTCCTGAGAGGATCTCTGTGTGGGCAATGTTGAGGAGGGAAAGAAAACACATGCACACAGCGAATACATAGGAACCTCACTCTGCTGAGTTTGCTAACTTCTTTTCTGTTTGGGATTCGTTACTATAATATGCATTTTACCCCACTGACGGCCCTAGTTTTAAAGGTTTTAGAATATCAGCTTTAAGCCCTGTCACAAAGGACAAATTATTTTAAACCCTAAAACTGGCTGAAAGGCTGATGTTGGAGACCCAGAAAGCCTGGCTTCAGTGCTGGCTTTTCTCTTAATTTCAGCAAATGGGATGTGAGCATTTACCCCCATGGGTTCCAAGGAGCAGGTGGATGGTTATCATATAGAAATGACAGGATATGCTGATTTGGGGGAATAAAAGCTTTAGACATGAGAGGTGTTTTCATCTCACTTGTGTTTTCCCTAAATTTGTTTCTCAGTTAGTTAAAAATTCTCTCACACACACTCAACTTTGTATTTAGGACTCATGAGATGAAGTAGTAGGCTCTTAGTTTTTGACATGTAACTAATCATATTTCATCTGTCCTAAAGTCCTCTAGATTACCAACAGAAGTTTTTCCGACTTTTAGTAAAGTACATTTCGTAATTGAAAGAGAGTTGGTTTTTGGCATCAACAGACCTGGCTTCACACCCACGGGGTCTGCCATCTCTTAGCTATGTATGTGCCTTACACAAGTCACCTGGGCTCTTCAGGTCTCAGTGTCCTCATTCATAAAATGGGGATAACAACAATAATACTTAACTTCCTGCACTGTTCTGGGGAGTAACTGAAATAATCCATAAGTACAAGGATGTGGAGCAACTGGAACTCTCGGACATTGCTGGTGGGAAGGCCAGCGGGCAAGCGCAACTTTGGAAAACAGTTTGGAAAACTATGTCCCATAGAGTTAAAAATATACTTCCAACCTGAACCAGCAGTCCCATTTACAAGTATTTACCCAAGGGAAATAAAAACATATGTCCACACAAATCTGGCATGTGGATGTTCTAAGCAGCAGCGTTCCTATCATTCCAAAAGCAGACAACCCAATGGCCCTCAGCGGCTGAGTACGCAAACTGTGCGCAGGCAGCCACACTGTGGGATACCACTCAGCAATATCAAGGGATGAACTACTGATATACTCAGAATGTGAGTGAATCTCATAGCCAGTAGATTAGGTGAAAGAGGTCAAAGAAAAAACTCCAAATGAATGGTTCCCCTTAAATGACATCCTAAAGAGGAAAAACTACAGTGACAAAAAGTGGAGCAAGGAAATTAGCTGCAAAGGAGCAGGAGAGAACTTTCTGGGGAAACGTTCTCTACCTTGGCTGTAATGATGGTTACACAACTGTACATATTGTCACAACTCATCAAATTGTACACTGAAAGAGGGTAATTTTTATTTTAAACAAATTATACCTCATTAAAGCTGGTGTGGGAGAAGGAAAAGCCAAGCCTGGTGCCTGGCACCATGTAAATACCCCGAGCAAATTGTTAATCCTCTTCCTGTCAGTTGTCATTGAGAATGATAACTCTGTGCCCATCTGCATTAATGTTGCCTGTCACCCAAGCCACGCTGATCTTAGGCTTAAGTGTTGCTTTCCCCTTGAAGTACTTCTGACACAAAACTGCCTTTCCCCTCTCCCTTCCTTTCCCTTTCTTTCTTTCTTAACCTACCTTAACAAGAAGAAGGTAATGAGGAGACCGAGCTTGATGTTAGCAAAGCACCTTAGGACAACATCTGGATCAAAAGGGGTATCAGAGTGCCAAGTGTTGGTATTATTCTTGTTTTCAACTATACAGACCATAAAGTTCTTTGATTGTGAAGTGGTTTTATTAATAAAGTAAAAACAAACAACCCCCCCAATACACCTGTTTAACCTTAAAAGGTAATTAAGAGGCCAGTTGGTAACCTATTCCTCATCTCTTCCTATGCTGACAGATTGCTGACGATCATGTTGCAGACTTATGCCGACAGGCTCCTGAATTCTGAGAGTGGGGGAGGCCTTGCTGGGACCCACTCTCCTTCACCCACAGCACAATCTCCCTGAGGTCTTGGGCTGGGCAGGTACATAGTAGGAACATTCAACCGGAAGAGCAGAGTAAGGAAGGTGAAAAGGGACCAGAGGGGCACAGAAGCAGAAATTTTAGGGTTGGGTTGAAGGAAAAGTTTTGGCTGTTTTACTCAACATTTCTTGGCTTTACTAATTAATAATGTTAGGTTTTTAAAAGCTCAACAATTTGTGACAACCTTCTTAATTTTAGCAGTAAGTTCTTAGATATCACATATTGAAGCCTTCTTTTGCCACATACCCGAATCTTAATTTCCCCTGCCCATTCTGGGTAATCATGCCGTAAAGCAGAGGAAAAAAGACCCATTCTCTGAGACAAATGTCACTCCACACTGGGGACTGCTGGGCTGGTTCTCTATGACTGTGGGTCTCATCTGGTGGTGGCAGCTATTAGAATAGGAGCCTGCAACTCTAATTACAAGCCCTTTCCTGGCTGGAGGCACAGGGCTGTAAGGGGAGAGCAGAACCAAAGCAGTTTCTCATACTCTGCACTCTGAAACCCGAGATGACGCGGTTCTTTCCTGCACAACAGTGTAGAGCGTTCAGTTGGTGTTATGACTTGTCTGGTTCCCACAGAAGGAGGAATCCTGCCAAATATTTGTAATCTGCGCTGAAGTATGCAATCAGGGAAACCACACCCAGAAGCAAGTGCATGGCTGCGTAATTAAAATGATTTTGCTTGAAGACCAGATGGAAACATTGGTCAGGGGTGGAAGAAGCTGATGAATGAGCGTAAACGACATCTCTAACATGTTGACTATGGTTCTGTGCAAAACATTTTCTCCTTGGGATCTAGAAGACACGCGTCTTTCTCTACACCCACTGATTCTTCACAGTATTTTCTCTATACATGTCATCATTTAAGACAATACCTGTATCTATTTTAAAACTCTACATAGATCCCCTGATTGGTTTGTATTTATGTCATAAACAAAATGGACTGCACTTATGTGCAAATGATCTTCTCTTTTCTTCCAAGTAAGGCATTTTGTCATATTTTCTATGACACCACTGAGTAAAAGTGCATGATATATTAATGTAGGGCAACTTTGGGGACTAAACTATTCCATGTGTCAGGGCCATCTTCACTATATAAAATGGTTAAAACTACTCATTTTTCCAAAGTACTAGTGAGATAAAAGACTAAACAAATGAATGTATCATCCCAGGATACAATAAAATTTTTTTTAAAAATAAGATTACTTAAGTTAGTAAAGTTGAAATCTATTTTTTATAGTCCAATAATAGCTATCAGCAGGGCCATCTGTTGAAATGTTATAAAACTTCCTTTCCTCTAGCCCCAAATAATACTTTAAGCAAAGGAAGACAAAAGTATTTGTAATCACAGGTAGAACTGGAACTTTATGGAATTTTAGTCCACCCCCAGTTTTAGGCAAAATCGCAACTGCGATACTTTATACGACAAGAGGGAAAGAGCTATTTGCAAAGCCCTTACCTACCTCAGTAACCTCCCCAGCGCTTACTAAACTCCTTACAGAATTTCTCCCATAACACAAAGCTAAATAGCTCATGCTTTGACTCCCATGCATTTCCTGAGGCGTTCCCAACAGGCAAGATGAGAGGATGGGAACAGTTGGGCAGTATACATTACACAGTCTCTTGGACACGTCACTGGATAACTGAGGCTCAGAGCTGCAAGAGGCCCAGGCTTCCATTTTCCTGGGAAGGAGATCGAGGCCCATGTTCTAGATCTAGGTCTTGTCCAAGGTCAGACAGGTGGTGAGTATCAAGGTCAGGACCTGAATTCAGGCCCCAGGTGTTCTGAATTTCAGGCCAGAACTCTTGCTATTGCATTCCTCTATTGGCGTAGGGGCCAGTATTAACTCATCCATGCAACACGTCGACATGGAGCAGCAGCTGTGTTCCATGCTGTCTGAGGCACTGGGCAGATGGCCGTGAGCACAAGGAGAAGAGTCTCAGTCTCACAGGGTTTATGTTCTAATGGGAGGAGAGATTCGAGAAGGTAGAAGGTGGGTTGTGATGGGGGTAGCTGTTTTACAGAGGCTCCTCTGATAAAGTGACATTTATACAGAGACAGAAGGAGGGAGGGAGCCAGCTGTTCTCTCCAGCTTTCCTGAGGTAGAGCAGGTCTGTGTACCCTGGGGTGAAGGGTCACTGTGATTTAAGAGAGGTGAGTGGTGCTGAGGGGAGGAGCTAAGCCCAGTGAGGTGTGGGGAGGGGTAACTAGAGAGAGCCTGGTAGGTTGAGGGAGGAGTTAGGACTTCATTTTGAGTGAGAAGGAAAGCCATAGAAAGCGTTTTGAGGGAAAAGTAACATGATCTCAATTCATTGTAAAAGTGTCCCGCTGGCTGTTGTCATGAGAATAAGCTGTAAGGGGACAAGTGGAAGTTGTGAGGCTAGTCCTGGAAGAATTAATGACGGAGAGCAAGTGGTGGCTTAGTTGAAGGAGGTGGTGAGATGTGGTGGGTTTTGGATGTGCATTTCTAAAGGAGAGTTCACAGTTTGCTGAAGGATAAGATGGGGGTGGGGGTAAATGAAAGATGGGTATTCTCCCCCTATACAGATGGGAGAAACAGGCTTATAGAAATTCAGTAGCTTGCTAAGGTCACACAGGTAGGGCGTGCTGAATGGAATATAGGTCTGACTCCAAAGCTCTTTTTCTTTCTCCCACTTAAATCCGCCTACAGCAATCAAGCAATTCCAGTTCCCCCAACCTTCTAAAATTATGTGGTTCCACTTTAAATCCTCTCCGTGATTATTTCCTGAAACTTGTCTATGATCTCTTGCACATCTTTAGTTGCTGACTCACAAATCAACCACAGCTCTTATAAGGTCTCCATTGTAAACACTATAGCTAAAATAGGAGAATTCATCTGAGGACTTTATACTCCTATGTACAGTTTAGTTTATTTTTAAGATATGGCTGTAATAGTCTTCATTAGGGACATAGTTATCAAATAAAGCAGCAATTCAAAAAGATAGTCAATTAACTTTTTTGCAGTATAGGCAGGTTTTTGGGGGTAGTGCTTCTTCCAACTTTTGGCATTTATCAAGGAACATGAGTTTATGGGGGGGTGGGAGTAAAGTCAGGTTTCCATATACACACATGAGCTTTGCAATGGATATAAATGATAGGACTCTAACATAATGTAATTTGCACTGGAGATCATCTAAAACCAATGTTGTAAGATATGTATTTCTATTTGGTCATTATTGTAAAGGTTCCTTTCTTATAAAATTGTCTTGTTATGAGGGTTGTGTTGAAAAATGATGCTCTGAAATGATAACTTCTCTGCCATTATCAGCACTAGCAGCCTATTACATAGGCAGACAAGCATTCCGTTTTTACTTATTTATATTTATATCCATCCATCCATCCATCCATCCATCTATCCATCCATTTAACCACTTAAGAGATACGGTAGGAATGGCTTGTGTGGGAGCCCATATTTCCAGGTAATCACGGAAAGATTCATCTACCACTTCCCTCTTTCTCTTCATTTGACTGCCCCACACCCAAGACTGCAAGCATTAGCCAAGAGAGCCCATAAAATTACTTTAAGTGTAGGCTTTTAAAAGTACTTTGCAATGAGTACTTAAAAGCTTTCACTAGCTATTATACAGTAACTTTTTATTCTCTGAATGAAATGTCTCATGACTAATGTCATCTAGCAATGTAGCAATCTTGGGACACTCCCCCTGAGTCACAACTAGTGTAGAATTGAATAGAGGTATAATTTAACAAACTACACCCACATTTTTGAATCAGATACATTTGTATCTTCTGATATAGATACTGGATATTAGGAGTAAACATGTTCCTGGCAACCCTGTGCAGGTAAACTTGTAACTCTGGTGTAGATTCCATCACTCACTGACACAGAGATCTTCCTTTTCTTTTGTGTTCCCAAACGATTGAAGATTCCCAGAGATTTTGTCTAAATTGCCTTTCCATTGACTATAAGTCTAATTTGAGCGCTGTCTCAGATTATAAGCTACTGGAACATATATTTACATAGTATAGTGCCATGTAAATGAGGACTTCCTGATTCCCTTCTGAAAAATTACAATAAAATTCAAGAAGAACATGATTTCCTTAAGTCAAGTGGACCCTACCTGGCCTAATCTTAAATAAACATTCAAATTGGCTTTCAAACAGTATAGAAAGCAAATGGAAATACATGGAATTATATACAAAACATGACCAAGTAATCAGACTGCTTTGTTAAGCAAAATGAAACTGTTGTATATTTACTATTACAAATGAACTGAGCAGTGTTTCTTCTAAAGAAGTCATCTTGGACATCTAGTACTACTTACAGGCTGTCTTGGTTCAGAATATTTCTGGAGCATCTCTTTGGGAACTGCCTTAACAGTGGGTCTACAAGTCACATTAGAGAACTAGTTTTATATGGTATAGTGACAGTATTTCACATTTGTTTTGCTTTCACAGCTTTAAGGTTCATAATTAGCATGCACTGAAGAGCTGCCTTCCTTGTCTTTGTTCCCATATGTCTCCTGTGTCCTCTTTTGGACATTTTCTCTTTGTCACTGATTTTGTGCAATTTGATTCTGAGACACCTCAGTGTCCATTTCTTCCTTGTGCTTCATGTTGGTTGAATTTCTTGGATCTTTGTGTTTATAGTTTTCATGGAGTTTGGAAAAAAATTAGTGATTATCTCTTCAGACACCTCTTCTGTTCTCCCCTCTTTCTAGGGCTTCCAATAACACGTACATGAGGGCATCTGAAGTTGCCCTCTGAAACTGATACTCTGTTCATATTCTGGAAATTATTTGTTTTCTGTGTTTCATTTTGGATAGTATTTTATTGCTATGTCTTTTCTTTTGCAATGTCTAATACATCATTAATCCCATCCAATATAATTTTCATGTCAGACAGTACAGATTTCATCTCTACAAGTTCAATTTGGGTGTCTCCTTTCTATCTTCTTTCTGCCTAACTTTTTAAACTATATGAGTACCATTCTAAACATTGGCTTAATGTCCCTGCCACTAATTTAAACAACTAGGTTGGTTTTGATTGATTCTTTTTTCTCTGCATTCTGGGACATATTTTCCCACTTCTTTGCAAACTTGGTAATTTTTGATTAGATGCCATACATTGTGAAATTTACCTTGTGGGTGGTAGATGCTTTTGTATTCTTATAATCTTGAACTCTGTTCTGGGACACAGTTAACCTACTTGGAAAGAGGGTGGTCCTTTTGGGTCTTCCTTTTAAAATTTGTTAGGCAGTCTGGAGTAGTGCCCAATCTAAGGTAATGAATCCCCATTACAGAGGCAAGAGCCTTCTTAAACACTTCAACTAATGCTTCCGGATTTTGAACTTTTCTAGTCTGGCCAGTGGGAACATGCATTGTTCCCAGCCCTGTGTGAACGCTTGGTACGGTTCCCTGTAATCCTTCCAGGTGGTTCTTCCCCAGACTTAATTTCCTTATATGCATGTGCTGATCAGTACTTTTCTAAATTCTCCAGGGGCCCTCTGCACTCTGGAGTAATCTGTGCAGTTCTCTCCTCTGTGGTACTCTGTCCTATGGACTCTTGCCAGTCTGGCCTCTCTCAACTCTCATCTCTGTCCTTTCAACTTAGGGACTGTGCTGGGCTCTGGCTAACTCTTGTCCCCAGGCTAGATCTTGGAAACTCTCTCAAGGGCTCACTTCATTTGTTTTCCATTTCTCAGAGATTACTATCCTCTGCTGCCTGATATCCAGAGGACTGAAAATCATTTCCCCATATATTTTGCCATTTTTATTTTGTCTTGTTCTGGACAGGAAGGTAAATCTGGTCTCTGTCACTCCATCTTGGTTGGAAGTGGAAGGCCCCCATGCTTAATTTTTGCTGTCACCTAGCATGACCCTCAACTTGACAAGGGTTGACTTTGTATGACTTTTGCCTACTTCAGAAAAAAATCAAATAAAACTGTAAAGGATAAAGGTCTGTCACTAGCAAGCTTGGTTACTAGTTTGTTTTCCCCTTCACCATTCACTGAGCATATAGTACATACTTCTAAGTGTGCTATGTACATTATCTCTTTTCAGTGTTTAAAACAACTTTATAAAGTAATACTATTGTTCCCATTTAAAATATGAGGAAACTGAGACCTGGAGAGTGGACAACTTGTCCAAGGTTATAGAGCTAGTAAGTGACGGGCTGAGAGCTGAAACCAACTTTGTCTGATTCCAAAGTCTGTGCTCTTATTCACAGCACTTCAGAATATAGTAAAGGGAAGCTTCCAGGCCACCACAGTGTGGAACAAGGATAGCATTCTTAACATGTGGAAGTGTACAGCACCTTCCCTGGTGACTTGAAAAAGCATAATGATAACAATTACTCTGTTTCATTGACTCTAACATGCCACTGGCCGTAACAGGGCAACATTATTTTATCTACCCCCAAGAAAGGAAAAATCTGCCTGTTAAACTATGATAGTGTTTTAAATGCCATTAATTTTAGGATTCTGAAATGAAAATGAAAATTACATTTAAATAAAATTTAGACTCAGATTAAATGTTTTTAAGGGTCATTTGCACAGTCATATGCATCTAAACTTGAGAGCTGTTGAACTGGAAAAAATATGTATGTTAAAATCCATATAATAGTATAGTTATCATTTACTGGTATCTCCTTTACCATTATTGTGTTTGATTCATCAACATTAAAAAGTAGACATTATACTCTGCATTTCATAGAAGTAGAAACTGAGGCTCAGAGAAGTCAGTAACATATATATATGTAACATATATATATATATGTTACTTATATACTTATACTTATATACTGACATATATATATATGTTACATATATATATGTTACTGACTTCTCTGAGCCTCAGAGAAGGCTGAGGCTCAGATATATATATATATATATATGTTCAAGGTCACATATATATATATGTTCAAGGTTACATATATATATATGTTACTGACTTCTCTGAGCTTCAGAGAAGGCTGAGGCTCAGATATATATATGTAACATATATATATATGTAACATATATATATATATATATGTTCAAGGTCACATAGCTAGTAAGTAGTGGTGCTGGGCTTTTGCTATTTCTTTTTTTTTTCTTTTTAAAAAATTTAAAAAAAATTTCTATTTCTTATATACTTAGTTTTTGGTTTTTTTAATCAACCTTACTGTACTACATGTTTTATAATGGCATGTTCATTCTGTGTATCTGTGTATGCATGTGTCTGCATGCATGTGTGTTCCTGAGAGCACCCTGGGAATCGGATCTGCTGTGGCAGATGGTAAGAGGTGGAAATAGGATTGGTGAATGTTGGCAGAATGAAATTTCTCATCTGCCCCACAATCTAGTGATTGAAGAACTGTGCCATAAATGTATATAAACTTAGGAAAAGCTTAAAGATCACTTAGGGTGGCAATAAATCAATTTTTAATTAAAATATACATCTGCTCAAATGAAAAATATCAATTGCCTTTATAGATGCCTACTCTACAGTGTTACATTACAGCCTCGAGACAAACTCTGCCTAGTGAGTCTAACTGTCTAAAGCTCTTAGGTTAAGGACCGCTACTTTGCCATGCCACACAAGGAAGATTCCTCTCCAAGTAGAACTTCCATTTGTTTCCTTGTTACTCCTGTCCCTGTCTGGTGTTACAATCAGAGAACAGATTCATTCATCTTTCTAGGAACACATTCAAACAAACAAAATAAGCTTTCCTGGAGGTAAGAGTGACCCCTCAGGTAGGTCATTTACTGTGACTGGCAATCATAGCCCACAATGAAACACTTGAAGATAGCTAATTTCCATGTCATCACTAATACAATATGCAATGTGGAGAATGCTAAAAAGCTAGGCTGCTGTTTAGAATCCTCATTTCTGATACTGGTTAAAAACCTCCACAGTAAGTTAATATTAGAAATAAATGGATGTCTGAGCCCTTAGTAAAAATACTGAACCCAAGGGGGCGCCTGGGTGGCTCAGTCAGTTGAGCGCCCAACACTTGGTTTTGGGTCATGATCTTGGGGTCGGGGAATCAAGCCCTGTGAGAAAGAGAAAATGCTCCTCTCCTGACTCAAATTCTGTGCTCAGCGGGGAGTCAGCTTGGGATTCTTTCTCTCCCTCTGCCCCTCCCCCAGCTCACACACTTGTGCTCTCTCACTCTCTCAAATAAATAAATAAATCTTTTTAAAAATGCTGAATCAATAAATGGGTTTGAAATAATAGAACAAAATGTTCTGATTCATCAGTACTATTTTCTATGAAATTAAAGGTATGCTAATGCAAAGATAGCCACAGTACTGGCCTAGCAAAGCAATACTTTAAATATGAATGATTTAATTATGTTTCCTATTTCAGAAGAATAAAGGATGACAGTGATACACAGGAAACAGATGTTCTAAATGTTAGATACTCATGATCACAAAGGGTTCGCTCATGAAGTAGCAGACAATGTGTAATATGTCCGTTCTTCCTCAAAGTCTACATCCACACGTTTGGCCGTGACAGATGGAATGTGGAAGCAGCTCAGCGGCACTGCCAAGGTTATGAGCAGTGTGCTTCCCCCTGAAAGATCCCCATGCCAGGGGGATCTGAGATCCCCCTCTGTCACTCTGAGATTGCTGTGCCTTGTCTCTGGGTCCCATGTGCTGCTCTCCTGATTCAAAATCAGTACCTGGCACCCAGTGACTCAAGAGTACTGAATAGAAGCCGATGACTCAGTAGGCAAGCTGAACCTGACCGAGAAACAATCATTCACGTTTTTTTGTTTTTTGGAAAAAAACACCATCACCACCACTGCCAATGATGGAGGAAATGAGAGGACATGAATTAACCCCGGTATATCAACTCAGATGATGAAGCTATAGGCAGCCACACCTATGCACAGAAAGAAACAGGAAAGAGAACAGAAAAGTGAAGAGGCAGAAACAGACACATTCACAAAAGGATGATCCTATTCCATGATCTTGGTTCAGTGCTCTAGAGTTCTTTATGTTTTAAGCAAAAAGGAAAATAACCACAGTGAAAAGTATCAAGACCCTTTAACCCTGAAGGAGTGACAGCTCATGCCTGGCCTACTTCTGCACACCTGTAATCTGCATCTTCATAAGAATGTTCCACGAAGAGAACAGTCTGCCCCCCTCACTGTGCCCCTTCTGGAGTTCCCCTACTGGCCAGGGCATCCCCCACAATGGCTGCTCTGGAATGGAATGCTAATCCTTGTAAAACCAGCTGAAGAACTATGTTCCCCGTGAAATTTTTTCTTCTGTTCTTTGCTAATGATGGCTACTTAAATTGCTTTGTTTCTTCTTCACTTAAGTAAATATTCCTCAAGTTCTTGCACTAAATCTTTAAGAACAGGAGAAGGTTTAAGAAGTATGCACACATTAGTTTAGCACTTGGTCGGGTTACCAACAGCTTCCCAAACAGAATTTCTGTGGCTTTCCAAGGCAAGCTAAGATGGAAGACAAGGCAGGCATTATTATCCTCATTTCACAGATAAGGGAAGTTGGGCTTAGAGGAGCTAAAAAGGGGACTTGGTTCAAGTTATACAGCCAGTAGAAGAAGCAGGACAAAAGTCTGGGTATCTTGACACTAAGTCCAACTGTAGAGTGGGTTTATTGCCAATAAAGTAAAAGAATGTGAGTGGTTGGAAGGACAGCGGTTACTATAACAAGATTTGGATTTAATGTTCTTTAAGGTCAGAAGGTAAAAGAACAAGGGTTTGGCCTGGGGTTTGGCCTCTTACAAGATCTGTGACCCTGGGGTAAAAATGTCCCCTCTAAGTATCTGCTTTTGGAAGACAGAAGTAATGATAGTTACCTGCTAGGGCTGCAGTGAGGACGGAATAAGTGGCACATAGGAGACACACAGTAGTGTGTCTGTCACATAGTAGGTGCACAGCAAGATAGGTGTTATTCATGGCCATAATGGTGGTTTTGCTATGTGAGCCTACAAGCCACAAGACAGCATGTTTAAAGTATCTGTGATTCTTTTTTTTTTTTTTAAGATTTTATTTATTTATTTGACAGAGATCACAAGCAGGCAGAGAGGCAGGCAGAGAGAGAGGGGGGAAGCAGGCTCCCTACCGAGCAGAGAGCCCGATGTGGGGCTCGATCCCAGGATCCTGGGATCATGACCTGAGCCAAAGGCAGAGGCTTTAACCCACTGAGCCACCCAGGTGCCCCTAAAGTATCTGTGATTCTTGTATATTCCCCCTGAGGTTTAACGAACATCACTAAAGAACACTGCTGTGTGCTTTGATGACAGGTGTCACTCAAGTTCTGGGTGTCATTAACTTCTGCCACCTTGCCCATGAGACCCTGGGGTGACACATTCACAGTGCTCCCAGTGGGAGGAGGAATCCATTGGAAATGGATCTTTCTGTGTTGAGCCATTGGTTACTGAGATGGCCAACCCCTCCCAGTTTGCCCAGAACTTTCCCAGTTTCAGCATCACTAAGTCCTGTGTGATAAGAACTCCCTTAGTTCTGGGCAAACTGGGATAGCTGTCACCTTATCAATCATGGAGACTGAACTAGTAATAAAATTAAAAAGAGGGACGCCTGGGTGGCTCAGTTGGTTAAGCGGCTGCCTTCGGCTCAGGTCATGATCCCAGCGTCCTGGGATCGAGTCCCACATTGGGCTCCTTGCTCGGCAGGGAGCCTGCTTCTCCCTCTGCCTCTGCCTGTCTCTCTGCCTGCCTGTGCTCTCTCTCTCTCTAATAAATAAATAAAATCTTAAAAAAAATTAAAAAGAAAAGACAAAAAACATAAAACCTACTTCTTTTAAGATATTCCTAAACAGAAAAAAAAAAAAAAAAGATATTCCTAAACAGAGAACAGTGCAAAAACCATGCACCTCTGTGACCCCATGTTCCAAACCAGTGGTTCCCAAAGTGTGGTCCCCAGACCAACATCAGCATCGCCCAAGAACATGTTGGAAGAGCAATTCTGGGGCACCCTGCCAGAGCTAATGTGTCACAAGCTTTGGGGATGAGGCCCAGAACTCTGAGTTTTAACATGCCTTCTGGGTGATTCTGATGGTGGCTCAAGTTTGAAACAACCACTGGTTTAGACCATAAGCAGGAGTGAGACTAGGTGCTATGAAAAATTGAAACGATGGAAGCTCATGAGAGAAAACTTTCCTCCTTCGCATGTTACCATTACTTCCACCTTGATTATTCAAATTGAACAGGGAAAATACTGGGAAAGCACCTCCCGCTTCCTTGTTCCACAGTAATCCAGTGTTACTTGGAGACTATCAAGTGGAAAGTATCTCCAAAAAGTCACACACTGACAAGAAAGGCATCTTTAGGGACAATCACACCTATGACATCATCTGTGGCCACATGTGAATGCTATTGCTATTTATGTGTTCTAAAAAGAAAAGGGGAGACAAAGAGATACTCCTCCCAGGCCCTGCACACTAGAATCTAGTTTCCTCTCCTCAGCTGGTGCTCCAGGGCCTGACTCCAGTAATAACAGCCTCCTGGGGAGATTAAAGCCCTGGCAGCCACAGCTTATCTTGGTTAATGTATACTTTTGCTTTGTGTATATATGTGCAGATACATACGCTGCAGTATTTATAGACAATATACATGAGAAATATTACAGGAGATGAGGCCGGGGACGGGTGGGCGACACCTATGAAGTTAGAACTGAGATCTTCGCCATATAAACTCGGTTTCCCCAAACCTCCCTCTGCTCCTGGGTGGTAAATACACACATGCGTCTGTATCAGGAAGAACATCCTCCTCCCTGCAAACAAGTTCAGAAGAGTCTTTCTTCTGTTTCCAGAAAGAGTTGAGTATTTTGTGGTGGCCTCGTTTATCTCTGGGGATTTTGCTTATTAGAAAAATACATGGAATCACCGATCTCCGACTAAGGAAATGAGATGGTCAGGAGATGAGCTGACTCAGGACTGCTGCTTTAATTCAGGTCCACAAAGTGGGGTTGAATTGGAAAAGCAATTTGCACAAGAGTGCCTAGCATGGAGAAGGGCAGGATGTTGGTGCCTTCCAGGCCTCCTCTCTCCCCCGTGTGCACGACCTGGGGACATGGGGAAGTGAGATGGTGGAGGTGTGGCCTCTGTGGCAGCCTGGGGCCTGGTTTCCTATTTTTTGTGGTAGGGATGCATATTTCCTCAGGAAGGAGCAGATAAATGACTCCTTAAGACTGTGAATACTTTTTTGTCACCTGGCCAAATGGAAATTCCAAAGTATTCTGAGTAGACAGCGCCACTGGGATTCATGGGCATACATTGATAACAGCCTATAATCCCAGAGTGATAAAAGTGCTCAGTCTCCATTTTTATGCAAAACTAACTGGGAGCTCAGAGCTAGGACCTTTAAAAACCTTCAACCCCATGTGCTCTATAGGCTCTATCTGTTCTGCCTTTACCTCTATGTGTTATTCAAAAGCTCAGATCCAGAGTGTGCTAAGAGAAGTTGCCCTAAGTATTAGAGAAGTATGACATGCCATGCTCCTCTTCCATTAAGAAACTGCTCAGGGAAGAAACAGAAGAGAGAAAAGGAAGATTGCACATCAGGCTGGAACAATAAGTCTGAGGGTTTATATTTTGAGAACAGAAAGACCAACGAAGAAAATGGGAGCTGGGAAGAGTAAAAGAAGCCAGCGGTGAGGGGCTACGGAGAGATTCACAGGGGGCAGGGCCCTGAGCAGTGTGTGTGTGGGGCTGCATTCAGAAAGACCCAACCTTGGGAGGTGTGCTGTGGGGGCCAGAAAGGAAATGCTGCAGCCCCGGAAGTGCTGTGAGCTTCCTAGAGGTGCCTAACAAATTCCCACAGAGTAGGGGCTTGAAACCACACATCCGCTTCCAGTTCTGTGCGTGGGCAGGGCTGGTTTCTTCTAGAGGTTTCAGGGTAGAATGGGTTCCCCTGGCTCTTCTGGCTCCTGGAGGCCCCCTGCATTCCTTAGGCTGCAATCCCTTCCTCATGTCGCTCTGAGCCCTGCTTCTGTTATCGTAGTTTCTTCCCCACTCTGATCCCCCCACTTCCTTGTGATTAGAATGAGCGTACCTGGATAATCCAGGACACTCTCCCCAGCTCACAACCTGTAACTTGATCACCTCTGCAGAAGCCATATAAGGTGGCAGGGTCATGGGTTCCAGGATGGGGACAGGGACCTCTCTGGGAGGCATGATTCTGGGAACCACGCAGACCTCAGCCTATGTGCATTAGCTGTGTCTCCTGTCCTCTCTGGTGCAAGGGAGGAGCACACACACCTGCTTTCTGCACAGAACCAGGCTGGCCTGAGGCAATGAGGCCCAGGTAGAGCCCAGAACAGTACAGATGTGGTCCTACACATCTGTAAACAACTTTCAAAAGTTAGTTATTTTTGCATTCTTTTCAACAAAGGAGGTCCCCAAAAGTAAAAACTCCCACAAAAAATGGATCTGCCCCCATTTGTCTATTTTGTCCATCTATTTAAAGACTCTCAGTAGGAAGCTGTTTAATTTGAAATACGGCTGACCCTTGAACCATGCAGGGGTTAGGGATGCCAACCCCCCATGCAGTGGAAAATCCAAATTTCACTTTTGACTCTCCCGGACTTAACTGTTAATAGCCTACTGTTGATTGGGGGTCTTACCAATTATATAAACAGTCGATTAATACCTATTTTGTATGTTATATGTATTATAAACCGTATTCTTACAATAAAGCAATCTAGACAAAAGAAAATGTTAAGAAAGTCATAAGGAAGAGAAAGTACATTGATAGTACTGTGTTCTATTTATACAAAAAGATCTGCGTGTAAGTGGACCTGTGCAGATCAAACCCACATTGTTCAAGGGTCAACTGTACCGTATATTTAATAATGTGGCAGAAATTTTAGAATGTATAGAAGTGCAGGAAAAGAAATATTTCTTTAAGGAAAAATCCTCATGTTCCTACTAATTTGTCTGGTATATTTTTTTTATTATTTAAGGGGACTTGTCACTTTTATTCTCAACTACTCTTGGAAAGTTTTTATTTTTATTTCTGAATTTAATTATTATGCTTGCTGGAAGAACATCAGCAATTCCTTCATTTCATTTTCATATAGTCATAAGAGTCATCAGAAGAAAATTGAAAACTGAAAATCTGATGTTAAGATCAAATGAAGTGGAGCTCCCTAGTACTTCTTTTTTTTTTTTAAAAAGATTTTATTTATTCATTTAACAGAGAGAGAAATCACAAGTAGGCAGAGAGGCAGGCAGAGAGAGAAGAGGAAGCAGGCTCCCTGTCGAGCAGAGAGCCCGATGCGGGGCTCAATCCCAGGACCCTGAGATCATGACCTGAGCCAAAGGCAGAGGCTTAACCCGCTGAGCCACCCAGGTGCCCAGCTCCCTAGTACTTCTTTTTCTTTTTTTTTAAGCTTTATTTAAACATATAATGTAACCCTACCACCCTCTCCCAACCCCTCTCCCCCCCACCCCCTTCAGTTTGTTTTATGACATTAAGAGTCTCTTTTGGTTTGTCTCCCTCCCGATCCCATCTTGTTTCATTTTTATTTTTCCTACCACCTTAACTCCCACCCCCTTTGCATCTCCACTTCCTCATATCAGGGAGATCATGTGATAGTTGCGACGACATGGATGGAACTAGAGTGTATTATGCTTAGCGAAATAAGTCCCTAGTACTTCTTAAAGCAGGAGGGGAAGGGAAAGCCTTGAGTAAGTTTCATTAACTCTAATTACTAGTTTTTCCCTGGGGGGTAGGGGGAGGGAAAAAAGGCCTGTCTATAGTTCTTTGGGTCCTAGGACTCTGAACAGAGTCGGAAGCTGTACAGGAGATTCTACATCACATTTTAAATTTCTATCGGTGGCTGAAAAAGTATGAATTAGAGATTGGATAGCAGGGATATTGATTTGAGGAGAAAGACAGCACCATCATAGGACAACAGTGTCTGTTTTAAGTGGTTTGCAGACTTGAGCTCTTTTGTCTGATGCACGTTCTGTGTGGCAGACAGAGGTGCTAGCACAGGACTCACTAAGGCCACTTCTCTCCATCTGTGGGCAGCGTCCTGCAGGAGTCACTGTCTGTCCCTGGACCCCAGGTGCATATGTGCCCTAGACACAAGCATCCACCCCAGCCCCGTTCTGGAAATCTGAGACTATTACTGTATTTTAAAAGATAATTGACAAACAGCAGCAGGAGTCAGGAGAGGGGTCAGCCCTAGCTTATCCTCTTCATAAATCAGAACAGCAAAGAACAGGGTCTGGGCGGGCCCTGGTGACACTGGCAGGGAAACAGAAGGCAGCCCTGAAAAGGAGGGCACCTGCAGGAGGGTGGGTAGTGAGTGATGTCTAATCCCAATTCCTCACAGAAATTGTATTTATTTTTCAAAAACACAGGGAACCCCTTCTTTCATTGTGAATGTTTCAGGTATTTTCTTCCCGTGGAAAAAATGGAATGATAATGACAAAAGTCCTGTCTTTCAATCCTTACCTCTCAATAAAGCACTCCTTCCCTACTTGATTAAATACTCCCTGCTAAGGGGTTTTCAGGTAGAAAACCACGTCTACTTTGACAGTCTTTCCTTCACTGACAGACCGACTTCCTCCCTCAACTATGGCAATTTTTTAACGTAAAGACAAGTCTGTACAATTTAAAGGGTATATATTCAAATTTATGAGAAATTAACTTTACTCTCTCTTAGGTTTTTGTGATGTCAAAATTAAAAATAAAATAATCTTTTCCATTCCATTTTCTTACATTAGGCCATCAAATTTAAGGTCACTGGGGTAGAAGTCTTACTACTTTTACATTTTACGTAAATTTATATAAATACTTACAAACAAGTTTCTTCTTTTCCACACCTCTATAAATATTTCTATAAGCTTAAAGCAATTCCTTAAAATGAATTACTTTTACTTATCTATGATGAATAGGACAAATAATTTTATTTGCGCAAAACCTGATTCAAAGAGAAACGGTTTTTCCAAAGTGGCTAAAAGCAGATTCACAATGTAGGAGTTTGACTTTTAAAGGGAGACACGATGTTACGAAATGTCAGATATCCAAGACTTTTGAGATGGGGGCGGGAGAGGTTCTTTTTGAATGACAGGTAGCTCTCTGGGGTATTACTGAACTTGAAATTAGACTCTCCCCTCTAAGACCAGATAAATACTGAAGAAAGGGACCATAATGTGACCTGGTCAGAGTCAGCAACACCTGACAAAAATCTCAAGTTTTAACGAGAGTAGGGGACCTGACTTTCTGTAAAGGGATAGGTTAAGGCAGGCACCGCTGGAGGATCCTGGATAGAATCAAAGCCACGTAGGGCAGTAGGAGCTCTTGGTCTGGCTCCCTGGTTTGACAGATGACACTGAGGCAGAGGAAAGCTAGAAAAACACATGATTCGCTGGTCACAGAGCCAGGACAAAAATATTATCTACCCAAGAGCTTGATTAAAAATACCCTTTGTCCATTCAGGAGGTTCATGCACTCCCCTTTCCTAAAAATACTGGCCCTGGCCATGTTTTAGAATTCTATGTGGGGGGTGGGCCGGTTGTAAGGAGAACTAGAAAGCATCCACTGAATCTTGCTCCCTCGGGAAGAAGATAAAAGTGCCTCTGAGAGAAGCCACAATGAAAACACACACCTGTGTGCTCCATGTCATTCTTTGTTCCCTCTCCTGGTCCCCAACCCAAGGTGTTACTAATAGCAATGTCAGTCAGGGTGGCGTCAGCGGTCGTGTAGGGGGGTGGTGTGGGGAATGACGGCCTTAAGAGCTTCCAGGGGGGAGTTTCTGCAGGTTTCCAGGCTGATGCCTTTAAGCCATAAGCACTTAGGGTCTTAGAGCTCAAGAACACCGAGCTGCAGATAACCATGCAGCCTCACTGCCCTGCTGGTGACCCTGGGGGAAATCACTTCTCTACGAAAGATAAGTTGTCTGTGACAACACCAGCCCCATCCACACTGAGAAAAGATCAATTGTGTTGACTTATGACTGCTGGTTTTTGTGTTCGAGATCACTATCCACAGAGGATTTCCTAATGCAGTTGGACAGGAGCCCACATATGCAAAGACAAGTTGAGCTAATGAGCAAAACGCATGCCCCAAGTTACAGCTGCAGCAGCGTATTTTGGTAGAGAAAGCTGGAATCTTTCCTAAGCACAGCAAGGATGATGCCTGTGTCGTGGGTTCCTTCTGTGAGAGCTCCTCTCGGATGACAGAGCTGGCGCAGGTGCAGGGCACTGTGGGGGAAAGTGCGGGCAGGCACAGAGTCCTGTTCACTTCTCTCCATCTCCCTCCCTACCTCTTCCCCTCCCTCCCCTCTCCTCTCCCCTCCTCTGTCTCTCTCCCACTCTCCCCTACTCTCCCTCACTCTGCTCTCTCCCTCCCTCCCTCCATTCCTCTCCCTTCCTTGAGGAGAGCAGATGTTTGAACTGAGAGTTAGTAAACAGACTTAAGGCAGGCAGTTGCTACCTGAGTTCACCTTTCTTATCTCCAGTTCCACCCTAAAGTGATACCTCAACATATCCAAACACGTCTGGTCATACCAAAACGGAGTCTGCAGCTCAAGTATTTGGAGCTTTCATTCAAAATTTTCCTACAAATTGCTTTTGTATGTGACTTTTTCCGTGCTGGGGAGAAGTCCATTAAAAGCTGTTCTGTAGGCACAACACCTTCTCCCACAACCAGTAAATCAGTGGGCAGCATGCCAGCCAGGCTCCCTGGCTGTGTCTGTCAGCACCTCAGTGTCTGTGCTCTGCCCCAGCGGGGAGAAGAACAGGGGACACTGAAGCCCCTCCTGAGAATCGCACCGCCACTGAGGTGGCCAAAGACACAGCTGCAGTTTTGAGGATCCCGTAACACTCCCTTGGCTCACACTGAGCGCGTGGATGGCTACACGGCCAAGGCTTTTTTCATGTGTGGTGGTGTTCCGTTGTGACCCTTCCATAATTTGATATTTAGATCCAGGTTTAGGACTTGAGGTATCACATTTCTCTTCTCCTTTTTAAAAAAAATATTTATTTGAGAGACAGAGTGAGCAAGAGAGAGAGAGAGAGACAGAGTGAGGGCATGCACAAACAGGGGAAGAGGCAGAGGGAGAGGGAGAAGCAGTCTCTCTGCTGAGCAGGGAGCTGGACATGGGGCTCCATCCCAGGACCCTGGGATCATGACCTGAGCCAAAGGCAGACACTTAACCGACTGAGCCACCCAGGTGCCCCTCTTCTTTTCAACTCTGATATAGGCTTCTTGTAAAAATGAGTTTAAGAACATGATTCTCAGGACACCTGGGTGGCTCAGTCAGTTAAGCATCTGCCTTTGGCTCAGGTCATGATCTCAGGGTTCTGGGATCGAGCCCCACATATGGCTCCCTGCTCAGTGGGAAGTCTGCCTCTCTCCCACTGCCTCTGCCCCTGTTTGTGCTCTCTCTCTGTCAAATAAATAAATAAAATCTTAAAAAAAAAAGTGGTTCTCCCATGTGAGAGATGTGTTTCTGGATGTTTGTGCACCCCAACTTTCTAGGGCCCACCCCTCACTGTATTAATCATCATCATTTTTCTGTCACAGGGGCAAGCACTGTGGAAGATACAATAGCAAGACAAGACATGGTTCTTGACTCAAACAAGTTAACATTTTTGCTAAGAGGACAAGATCAACACTATGATATAATCAGCCAACAACACAAGGTTGTCTACAAGGATTAAATTCTGTGCCTCCCCTTTGCAGGGGATAGGATAGGATGAGCCTGAGCAAAGGCACAGAAGATTCCAGGAGCGGGCACGTGTGGGGAGTGAAGGGACCACCCTGCCTGGTACAGAGGATATGAGTGCTAACAGGGAAATCTGACAGCTGGGCAGAGCAGTGCGGGCTCCGTGAGACAGGCAGCTGGGAACCACTGCAGGTGACAGGTAAGAATGTGTTTGTGAAGAAGGAAGGTTGATGTGGTAGTTCTTCTATTCAAGATGATTTGCTGATGGAAGAGGATGAGGCACTGAGACTGGCTAGAAAGAAACTCCGGAAATCACGGGAATACCCCAGAGAGGAAGAGGGCCTGGACAGATGAATAGGGACGACAAAAATACATGCCTCACGATGATCATGATGTTACTGAAAAGAGTTGATGAGAAAACGCACTAGGTGTGCTCAGCAGAGTGCCTACTATATAACGCATGCCCAGCAAACACTACACTAGAACTGTTGTTTTGTTATTACTGCCGCGTGTGAGAAGAGAAACAAACAGACAGAAAGTGACTAAATAAAACCCAGCTCCGCCTACATGCTTCCTGCACTAATATCAGGGCTATGTGGCTATGAGAACCATTCTTCTATCATTTGAGAGAGGTTGATGCACACATTTGTCTGCCTAAAATTTACCTTTTAAAGTGTGTTATTAAATGGCTCTGGTATTAAAATATTTAATGATAAAACTTATGGTTAAAATGCTGAACAAAGCCCAGGCAGAAGTTTTCTAGAGCAACAGATCAATGACTTTTGATAATGAGATGCTCATTCCACAATGATCAAATACCACTAAAAGGCAAAGTGATGAATATTTAAGTCCATCCAACCAATAAGTATTGGTAGTTTATTATGTGTCTGGGAAGGCACTGGGGATACAAATGGAACAAAACACCTCCCCTATACTTACAGAGCTTAAAATACTGTGGCGGAAAGAAACGCAGAAACCAGCAATTAGGACCCAGGTGTGCAATCCCTTCAGCGAAAGCCTTAGGGAGCACTATGGAATTGAGATTTTTCGGCTTTCAGAAAGATGACGTGACAGACTGTAGCACACACAGGTAAATATCTGCCCTGGTAAGTCTGGGCCAGCCCCATTTGTAGCTGTCCTGGTATTACAGCTGGCCAGTGCCCCTTTTGTACTCTCCGAAATTGGATGGCGAATGTGGTTGCTCCAATGCCACCTTTCTGAACGCCCCCCAGCAATGACTGGGCAGCACCCCATAATCAAATATATTCATGTTTCTTCAGCAAAAAAGGTATAAAATTATGAATATTCACACTAAATGACATAAAGACAGATTTTAAATAGTCTGTGTCCGTTCAGGCCAGACTGTGCTGCCAGATGAGTTATGAGAAACATCTGATTTTTCCAGAGCTTTCTGGATTTTAAAATCTTGGGTAAGAGGCTGTGGACTGCATAGGGTGGTAGGCGGCACCTGATACGTGTAGGTGTAACAGGAAAATGGAAGAGGGGACACTTTGCTCAGTCTTGGGATGCTGGGGGAGCTTCTCGGAAGAACTTCCAGTGGACCCAAGAGCTGAGGAAGGAGGAGAGTTAGCCGAAAGAGAGTTTGGGAATTAAGAATAAGAATAAACAAACACATTGGCGGGTGGAAGGAAAGAATGTCATGTCAGAGTCCCGGGAGGTGGGGAGGCATCCCCAGTCACCCCATGGCTGGAGCCTGACAGAACAGAAGGGTGGGCAGTGAGGCAGGACAGCCACTGTGAGCAAAAGGCTGCATCTGGAGGGCCTGAGGCTGGGAGGAATCTGCACTTTCAGAATCTGCACGGTCAGATCTGCACTTTCAAAAGAAGTTGATGACTCTGAGGAGGGGGCCACGGAAGGGATGCAAGTGGGAGGTAAGGCTGGCTGCACCGGACAGGGTGACACCCGCAGGGGACATTCAGGGCACCGACTAGGGGTAGGGGCCCATGAAGAAAAGGGTGAACCCCAGAGAAACATCCAGGTTTTTCTACCCACTTGTTCTAAGCTGAGGCCTATGAAGAATACCTGTCTCTTTCCTCATGCTTTTCTTTACATTAAATGACGAGAACAAATCTGAGATCTGTGACTAACATATTTTATTCCTGTCCATTGTAAGGTAACATATGTTCATCAGCAAATACTTGGAAAATACAGAACATTAGGGGGAAAGCCCCCTTATAGGTCCATCGTCAAAACAAAATCAGGGCACCTGGGTGGCTCAGTGGGTTAAGCCTCTGCTTCGGCTCAGGTCATGATCCCAGGGTCCTGGGATCGAGCCCCGAAACGGGCTCTCTGCTCAGCGGGGAGCCTGCTTCCTCTTCTTTCTCTGCCTGCCTCTCTGCCTACTTGTGATCTCTGTCAAATAAATAAATAAAATCTTTAAAAACAACAACAACAACAACAACAAAACCCAAAATCAATGTTAACACTTGTGCTGGAATGAGGCCTGAACATAAGAGCTGCCTAAAGAATGTGGCTGAATGATCATTTTTTTCTAACTTTTTCTTATGTGTATGCAGGTTTTCTTATACGGTTGTGATCATACTGTTTGTACATGTTTTAATACAGCTTTTCTCACTCAATGTTTTATGTCAAACATTTTCCCAAGTTACTCCACAGTCTGAATGAATGCAACTTTTAAAGGCTTTGGTGCATTCTGTCAATGTGAAGAACCCTGCACAATCAGCTTTTATGATTGAACATGATGCTGTCCAACAGATCTCTAAGCCCTAAGGAAATTATTTTAAAGGCAAACTCTCACGACAATATTTTAGGGAAGGCGAGGAACTGTTTGGCATCTCTTACTAGGTCCTATCTTCTAACTTTCCAAATTCTCTTGCTGTCAGCTGAACCGGGCATGGAAACATTTATAACTGGTGGTTTGTGGATGACAGAGTAGTATTTTAGCAGTTAAGTGAATCTCAAGTTTCCGTACCTCTCAAATGCTGTTTACCCAAAATTTCAATATTATTATTGGTTGGGAATAGAAAGAATTAAAATTACATCTCCATTGTGCCCACCAGAACCACGTCTCTGCTAACCATACTTTTTATGTGACTTTAGGAAAGCAAAACCAACTCATAAGGTTTCGAGGTCAAAACATGGGCCAAAAGATTGTGATTTTTTAAAATATCTGTCTTTCCATCCATCTCTCTATCTACTGCTAAAAAATATTCTGGATCTCCTAGAAGGGGGAGCAAAGGCTTTAAGGATAGACTGAACAGCCATTCAGTTGAGATAAGTATGGAGAGGACAACTTTGTCAAAGGCTCGATTGCAGAGCACTCTTACCTCATCCAGGAGGGAAGCACTGGATGGAAGTGGCCTTTGTGTTCCCCAGGGCAGCCCTCAAACAGAATGACAGCACCAAACTCTGGCTAGAGAACCTCCGCTGGGCATCGTCTCTCCCTACCCACTGCACTCTTCCTGAAAGACTCCTGTCATTAGCACCCAGGTTTGGAATTCATGATTCAAATATTTTTTTCAGTATTTTAGATACAGTATTGGGAAAATAGGTTTCTGTTGGACAGGGCTGGGGCTCTAAGATCATTTAAGATAAGCTTTATGGGAGAAAAATGCTTTTGAGGATGAACTCTGTTATTACACTGAAGCTTTCATAAAATAGGCTAAATAGGCTATGCCCTTGTACTCACATGGGTAATTATATTTTCCTAAACATTTTCTGGAATAAGATAAGGTATAAATAAGTGAAATAAGAATAAACAAACATACTGTTCATCCCATTCTAATGGCAAAGAGAGGAAACAACAAGGAGCACCAAGTGGGAAAGGTGCCCATCCACAACTTCCTAAGGCTTAAAGGGCCATAAAGAGGGAGCCATTTGTTCACCCTTCACAGAAAGTTTGTGAAACACAACATGGCATCTTTAGATATCTCACAGGTAGGAAGGAAACAACTAGAAGGCCATAACTCTGTAGATGGTGGAGATGTCTCTCTTTTGCATTCCTAGCAAGCTATGAGGCATGTTCAGAGGAGCAGAAAGGTGGAGGAAGGGGGAGGGGGCCTGAAGAGGGGGCTTACAGTCAGAACCTCTCTGGGGGCACTGTCAGTACAGTCACAGCCACAGGACAAACATGCCACATATGGTGGGTCCAAATCTGGACTGTTTAGGAATAAATAAGTAGTTGTGTAATGAAGTATGATATTCACCACAATACAGTTCAGATATGAAGAGTGTGTTGGGGAGAGAGTCCCACTGCCTCAGATAAATGGCCCATAAAATGGTTTGGCTAGGGGCACCTAGGTGGTTCAGCTGGTTAAGGGTCAGCCTTCGGCTCAGGTCATGACCCCAGGATCCTGGGATGTCCTGCATGGGGCTCCCTGCTCAGCAGGAAGCCTGCTTCTATCTCTGCTCCTCCCTCTTGCTCTGCATTCTCTCACTCTCTCTCTCTCTCAAATAAATAAACAAAATCGTTAAAAAAATGGTTTGGATATTGGTAAAAGCAGGTTTGGTTTCCCCCCAAATATGCCTATCATAAATGCTTTGGTAGAATTTTCCTTGTCAGTTAAAATCCGGTAGTCTACTCTAAGAATTCCAAGGGCATGCGAAAGGAAGAACAATGACTGCCAGGTAGGCCTTTGCGCCTTACCAACATTCCCCAGAGCCCGAGGGGAAGAGCACTTGTTACCTGAAAGAGCAAAAAGCCACTAGGATCACATCTTATTATGCTGTATCTCACTGGCTTTGATTTTTCTTTTAAACGTAAGCCAGAAGCACTCTTCAAAAAGACTTTTCGGTGCTAAGTAAAATGCCAGCCGGTCACACACTAAAAGGACAAAGAGCCATTGTCAGGTGATGCGGTGATGCACTCCAGCTGGGACACAGCCCCTCCCACTTGCCCATGATTCTTCAGGACCACTGGGGGAGAGCTGCTGTGAATCACGTCCTCTGATGGCCCATAAGCGGTTCACAGCACAACTCTGTAGGGAGACAGGACAGGTTTATGTGCTCTGAACACATCACTGGACTCTGCCTGCTGGGTTTATAGTTTCAGACCATTAAGTAGGTGCAAACACATTCACTGCAACAAAGAAAAGCTGTGCTGAGAAAAGGCCAGGGAAGACCTTCACAGAGTCATGGTGCCAGCCAGCCCTCCTGGTGCCACAGCTGACGGCACCCAGGCTGGAATGGATCAAGAGCAGGTGTCCCTGAAGGTCAGGGGGCAGAAGGCAAAGTTTTTTGGGTGACCTGGAACACATGACCCTGGAAGAAAGGGAGGGAGGTTTAATGGGGAACAACAGCTTGGAAACCAGCTGGGCCAGTACCACATGGCATGACCTTAGGCAAGAAACTCAGCCTCCTGGTGCCCCAGTTTCCCCATCTGAAATGATGATGAGGAAGATAACACTTCCCCGGGCACCTGGAAGAAATAACAATGAGGTTCGGTGCTGGGGAAATCAAAGAGACGCAAGGCAGCAGAGATCTGTCACACTTTCAAAATGCAGCAAAGGCCAACACCAAGGCAAGGTGATTTGTTGCCTGCTTCCCTGACCACCACCCCCTTCTCCCCATCCCAGGACCTGGGAGAAGCATCTGAAGTTTTTAGCTGATTTTCACAAGAGCAGACAGAAGTGAACGAGTGACGACTCCTCTTTGTTTCCTAAGGCGAGAACTTGATTCTCTGAGCTGCCCTTACACGGCTTTGAGAAGAATGGGAAAGAGAGGAATTTATCAGGAATTTATGCTCTAAGTAGGATTTAACTTTGGGACTGAGAGTTATGTTTCAAAACCAGAACCTGATGTTTTGGGGGAAGGAAAATGTCTCTTCTATCAGTGAAAAATCGTCTTTTAGTTCGGCTGGGTCAGAGCACCCAAGAAAGAAGAGTTTGCATCCCAAGCAACAGATTGCGGCTTAACTGAAGAATTATTTCTGGAAATAGT
The DNA here is from genome assembly GCA_003697995.1 of Taxidea taxus jeffersonii. Lineage (NCBI taxonomy): Eukaryota > Metazoa > Chordata > Mammalia > Carnivora > Mustelidae > Taxidea > Taxidea taxus. Next base: position 48,096 of record ML108997.1, read on the forward strand.
CAATAAAAATTACATGTATATAAGACGATAAAACCCCAACCCATATAAGCTCACTTAATGTAAATGATTCAGATCTTAAAAAATTGTTTTTATATTGCCTAGATCCCTGAAGTCTGAGCCCATGATGTAGCTGGAAGCTTCCCAAGAATCACTGCTTGTCAACACCATTCCTGCAGAAGTCAGGCTGTTTACCTCCACCATGCCTGTCAAACTGACTGCTTCTAAATACTCCACCATACAGGAAAAGCATCTGTGTATGTGCATACTCCTGAGAAGCTTATCCACATTACGGTGGAGAATACAGTAGATATATTCATCAACTTGGTAAAGAAAATTGATTAAAAAGCCAGTCAGATTCTGTTAGTACAGACCCCTGTGGGCCACATGGGTTGAGCTGGGTAGAGGGACTATTAATCTGGCATGATAAATGCCACTAGGAGCACTCAGGGCTGACGTGATGTGGTAGCCAGCAAGCACCTGACGGGTGGCTGGGCTGGATGGTCACCCGGAGAAGATGCCTTGCAAACCTTGTCCAGCCCTTCACCTGAGTGTTTACTAATGCCTGACACATTTCCTCTGTTTACAATTCTGTGACATGACCTATTCTCTAATGCTCTCTTACAGCTAGAAACAGGCTCCAGGAACAAGAGAGAAAACTCTAAGAGATCAGAGGTTTGGGACTTTGCAGCAGATACAGAGACTGTTGATTAATTCAGCCAAACTAATGCAGACTCCTTGTTTCAGGAGTGTTCTTTGATAAGAACCGCATCATTTTATCCTAAGATGGTATCTTTGGTCATAAAATCTCAGCATGTTTCACAAACATTACTGTAGCCTCCCACTACCTCTGTGCAGGCTAGCACAATCACCCTTCATTTAAGAGACAGGGCAACTAAGACGATGTGTCAAGTAGAAGATGTCAATAGCTAAATGTACAACCTTTTAATGCTGCATTCTATCTTAACTCCTAATGACCTAACTGAAGTGTTTTTCCTTGTTCTTTCCGTCAGACAAACAAACTAGTATCGTTGCCAATGGTCTCCACAAACAATAGTAACTGCAAAAAAACACATTCTAACCTGTTGTTTAGAGTGAAAGTGGAGGCACAAAATGTCACCCACACAGAGAAGATGCAGAAGAAATAATGACTTATTACCTTATGTTTAAAAACAAATACACACTTTCTCTTAAATCTGTGATACAGATCATAAAGTATAAGGGAATCAGAAATGAAGTTCCACTAAAAGAGGATTTTAAAAAAAGAGCAACATCATGAAAACGTAGAAAAGGAGAGGAGATTATTTCTAGGAAGTGACCGGTTATTTAGTGTGCATTTTAATATTGGCTGGTAGCAGAACAATATAAACATGTATGTGGGGGAGGGTTGAGGAGAGAATGAACTGAATCAAACAGACTGACAGACTTACATCCACATATGGGGACACTGGGGCAGATGTGTAAAGTTCTTTCTGTTGAAGAAAGCTAGAAAGCAATGGCCATGTTGTATCTGTGTTTATCCCCAAAGCGACAAAACAGTAAATACAAGACTATGTAGACCCAAGTCACAAATGTAACACTGATAAATAAGCAGACATATGCCCATAGTGAATGCTGTAAATGGATAAGCAGCTGAATTTTGTCTTATATTTTGCCAGACAAACCCCAATGACAGGAGGTTAAGTGCCAGCCTTTTCATAAATACACTAAAGAAAACCATGATTAAAACCATTCCCTTACCCACCACTATCCTTATGGGATAAGAAATGTCCTGGTTTTCCTAATGGACTCCAGCATTTTATCTCTTCACTTCCTTTCTGGATCAGTCGGTGGTTGCTCAGCACCACATGTGATGATTGGGTACAAGTCCTTGCCGCTCCTGGGCACCCACTACCCACCCACACTGGGATCGGATGCGTGGGCGTTATTTGTTCAGTGTCTCCTCCCTTGGCTGCATCGCCTCCCACTGCCCTCTGTCACCAGCAGAATGAGGAGACAATGCATTGGTATCAACAGCTGTCCCACCTTTAGGACAAGTGGGAGGTGTTGATTCATGAAGAGAGTATTTCATATCACCAATAGAAACACAGGCTTTAGGTCCATGGGATTCCCTTCCCCCACCCTCACGCTACATTTTACAGATGTGCCAAACTGTGTATAAATGTCTTCTCTCTCAACTCACTTTGGCAGCACACAAAACAAAGTCCTTAAAAAAATTTAGCAACTGTTTTGATCCACGTACCCCTCTTTCCTTTTTCCTATTCATCTGATCCATAGATCCATTAGAATTATTTCTTCACATCCTCAGTATAAGATAATATTTTTAGCAAGAGAGCCATACTCAATCAGGCACTTCTCTTCATTTGGGAAACACGATATTAAGAAAATTGCATGGTGTCTGTGTGTGTGTGTGTTTTACTGAGCCATCAAAAAGAATGAAATCTTGTCATATGCAGTGACATGGATGTAGCTAGAGTGTGTTATGCTAAGCGAAGTAAGTCAGTAAGAGAAAGACAAGTGCCATATGATTTCACTCATATGTGGAACTGAAGAAACAAAATAGACAAGCATATGGGAAAGGGGGTCAAAAAGAGAGAAAGAAACTATAAGAGACTCTTAGCGACAGAGAATGAACTGAGGGTTGATGGAGGGAGGTGGGTGGGGGATGTGCTAGATGGGTGATGGGCATTAAAGAGGGCATTTGTTATGTTGAGCACTGGGTGTTGCATGTAAGTGATGAATCACTGAATTATACTCCTGAAACCAATATAAGACTATACATTAACTAACTAGTGCTTAAATAAAAATTACAAAAAGAAAACTATATTTTATTTTCTTTTGGGGGGAGGGGCAGAGGGACAGGGAGAGAGAGAGTCTTAAGCAGGTTGCACCCCCAGCATGCAGCCTGATCTGGGGCTCCATCTCACAACCCTGAAATCATGACCTGAGCTGAAATCAAGAGTTGGACACTTAACCAACTGAGTCACCCAGGTACCCCCAAAACTCTATCTTAGAAAGTAGGTCTGAAGCTTATTCCAGTGCTTTTGACTGTATTTTTTACCAAAATGGCTGCACAAAGAGGAAGACATTGCAAGCCTTACTGGAAAATCTTCTCTGCAAGTCTAACACTTATTTCAGAAATTAAAAAAAATACTGTCCTAGATGACTATTACTTTTATTACATAATCACACATTTACATTTTAGTCTGTACTTAAAAAAAAAAAAAAACAGAAGGAAAACACTGAAGATTCTAAATGAGAAAAGGAAGCAATAACATGCTATTGGGCTACTGGTAGACTTGGGCTCCATAGTAAAAATACCAGCCATTGTGGCTATTTTCAGACGTATACTCCTCCCTTTTTTATTCAGAGTTTTGGAGATGAAATAGCGGAAGAACATGTGCAATGGACAAAGCAAAAGAAGAATTAGTGTCTCTTATGCTGTATGATACTTCTCTCCACAAATACAGTCTTAGGGCAGGTAAAAGAAGGATGGTAGCTATCACTGGGGCATTTCTTACCAGCAGCTCAAAGTTGAAAAGCCTCCATTTGGAAGGTGTGCTCTTCTTAGATTTTGCATATGTCATGCTAATAGTGCACTCCTTCCAAGACTTCAGTGACAACAGAAAGATTCTCATATGGGCTGAGCACAGCAGTGTACCCACAAAATACCATGTGGATGCCAAAAGCACCTTGCACTAGAGTCGGGCTCTTCCTATAAGGAGGCACCAGTAAACAACTCTGGTGTGTTGGAACTGATGAAAAGGCTAATTTGAGATGGTCAGACTTGCTTAAGAAAGAAGTAGCATGGAGGGGGATGGGGAAACAAACAGAACCTAGGGAAAAAAGAGTTTCAGAAAAGACAAAGAAAAAAAGAAGAGAATATCAACAAAAACATGAGAAGACAAGAAAGGGACAGAAAATAAAAAAGAATTCATGAAAGGGAGATATACAGAGACAGAGGGATATAAAGGGAATATTAATTTTGTTTAAAGGTTGGATGTAAGCTATGAATAAATTCAATACTCATCTTGCAATAAATTTTAAAAAGAAAGAAAAAGAGGAAATATATACATTTTTACTTCTTTGCTATTTGGAAATTAATTATAGTTTATTAGAGTGGTTTGAGTAATTTTGCTTATGCCAGAGCTCGTTGGAAAGCACAAGAATGATTCCTTGATGTGGCCTACATGCATTCATTAATTGATCCCCTACTGTATACCAGTACTCTCCAAGGCCATCAAATGTCATTCCTGCCCCCAAGGTCCCAGGTGGAAATGACACATCACAAAACAATGGGACAAGTACTTCAAAAGAGGTAAGTGCTAACTTTGCCTGAGGGAATAAAGGAAGGCTTCACCAATGGGCTGACAGTTGTTCAGGGCCTTGAAACTAATAATTCATCAGTTTTTCAATATGCCCTTTGAGACTGTGAGAAAATAGTCATTGTTATGTTACAGTAGGAAAAAAAACAGAAGGAGAAGTTAGAAGCTTTAAGGTTTATAAAAGTCAGGGTTGGGAATAAAAACTTACACTTTTTACATTTATAAAGCTAGCCAGTAGGACATATTTAAATTACCACTACACTTTCTTTTAAATTTTAGAGTATAAATGAGGTAGTATAGCACTCTCTGATCTTCTAAAGCTAAAACTAATTCATAAACATGAGTTCCCTTCAATATCTTCACCTGGAGAACAGATAACATGTTTCCAAAATTTCACAGGTGATTTTACATGATCATTTAGGTGCATTTTCCCTGCTGACCTTTTTTCCAAAAATAACAAAACAACTTAAATCTAAAATGTAGTGTCTAATACCACTTCCACATAGAATTAATTTCATTCTTGGGGTACTTGGGGGGCAAGTTGATTAAGCATCTGTCTTTGGCTCAGGTCATGGTCCAGGGGTCCTGGGATCCAGCCCCACATTGGGCTCCCTGCTCAGCGGGGAGTCTCCTTCAATCTCTCCTTTTGCCCCTCCCCCTGCTTGTGCTCTCTGTGTGTCAAATTCTCCACGTGATGGGCTCCTTGCTCTTTGTCTCTGTGGGCCCCACTGGTTCATTCCCAGGACACCTCTTGCCCCAACCTGGAATGCATCCTCTCTCTCTCAAAGCACAGAACTTTCCAAAACTATAGTCTAAAGCTCCCATTCTTTTTTGTTCCTTTGCCTCGGATTTAAGGATGGTGTATCTTCATTTACAGCTGTTCAAGTACATGTTAGTGGGTTTTTTTGAGTATGTACATTTGAAACTTTAAACTGACAATGAACTATTGTCCTCCATTTCTATTTTATATTTTTTTAATTTTTAAAGATTTTATTTATTCGTTTGAGAGAGAGACAGAGAGAGAACAAGCAGGGGGAGGGGCAGGGGGAGAGGCAGAGGGAGAAGCAGACTCCTGACGAAGCTGGGAGCTGGATGTAGGGCTCAACCTCAGGACCTGGAGATCATGACCTGAGCTGAAGGCAGACACTTAACCAACGAGCCATCCAGGCACCCTGAGTCCGTCATTTTTTCTTTCTCCTCAACATGATTAATAATGTGCTTTCTAAACAACAGAAAGCACTGTGATCCAGCAATGGTTCAGAGTGATTAAGTGTTCTCTGCCCATAGACTGCCTCACAACCTGAGAACACTTGAGCCTCCAGAAGGAACACAGCTCTGTCAATACCTCGATTTTAACCCAGTGAAACTCAATTGAGACTTCTGATATTGAGAACTATAAGATAATAAATATGTGTAGTTTTAAGCTGCTGAATTTGTGATAACTTGTTATAGCAGTAATAGGAAACCAACACAGATTCTAGACTGTAAAAGTGATATCTAGCTGGTTTTAAGAAGCAAGTACAAAGATCGGTTTTTGCAGGAAGAATTCTGAGGGAGGAGTACAGGGTCTGTTTGGCAGGTAAATATGAACATGAATCATGGCCCAATTGTGTTCTCTTTGGTGGCTGCTTTCTAGCCTGTTGGGAATTCAGGGACTGTCACAGCTTCTAGCAATACACAATTTAGGCAGAGTCAGGAGTGAGGGTCACTAACTCTACTCCCTTACTCTCACATGATCATTGTTTCTGCCTTGGATCAAGAAGTACAGAGCTGGCAAGTAGCAATAACCTTCTCTGCTTGAAGTTATAGATATAAAACAAAATAAATATTTAAATAAAAGAGAATTTCGGGCGTCAAAGACCTCAAAATGTCCTTTCAGATGCCTCTTGATAACTAATGACTTCACATTCCACACAGTGGAAGATGACCATAATTAATGATGATGACAGTAATAAAACTGGTAATATGCAGCACAAAGTACCTTATACTTACACAAGCTCTTTCATCTTTAAGAATTCTAAAATGCTTTGCAATCTGACTTCTAGAACATATCAATTTGAAATTATATCTGAATTATATCTGCTTACACCTGAAATTCAGTTATGCCTGAATCGAGATGTAATCATCCGCCAGTTAATGTAAACTCATAGGGAGTTTATCCGTAGGGAACCTCGAAGGCAGGGGATACTTGTCTAGGGTGGGAGACACTTCAGTCTGGCTCTGAGGCTCTTGGATCCACTTGCTTAAATTGTGAATTCTCAACTCATTTTTTCAAAATATGCTTCTGAGGCTTATCCCCTAGAATTCATACTTGCCTGGCTTTGTGACTAGCTCCCTGTCCATGCTCTTCTCTCCTGCCACCTGCCATGCTCTCTTTCAGGGAGCTCATCTCAGGGATTTAACTCTGACTTTTGCACAGCTTTCCCTAAACCTGACCTCTTTGCTTTACACCAGGCCTTCAGCTCCAGCTCCTGCTTGATGCTGCCACGGGGGTATCCCCAAGGCAGCATGAATGTAACAGAACTGCTCAACTCTTCCCCCTGCACACCGAGTCCTCTGGCTATGTCTCTGATGTGGGTTCTGGCAGCATGGTCTCCCACCTGCCTTCACTGTTCAGCCTCCATCCCAGGGAGCCACTGTCAGTTGTTGTCTGTCATCCACATGTCACCGTCCAATCCATACCTAACCCTGTGGTCACCATCTCTGCAATGTCCTGGCATCTGTCACTATTTGTATCATCTCTGCTGCCCTGGTTCAGTTCGCTCCTTGTTATACCTGCCCTTGACTATCCCAGTAGCTTCCTAGCTGCTCCCCTTCATTTGTCTGAGAGTTACTATTGGACAGGAGCCTTATCTCATCCATCCTTTCTCATCCATATTTCTCACAGTGCTGCTAGGACTTACCTCCATGGTAGAAATTCAATAATCATTGCTCTTGAATTGAATCTCTAAGACTTCAGTCCTATATTTTATTTTGTATGTACCGATATATTTTGGAAATGCTAAAGGTAAATAAGAGTTGTTTTTAAATATACATGATGAGCATACTATTTTTAAAGGATTCCTATAATAAATCCTAAAATTAGGGAATTACTTAATACCTAGAAACCTATCTATTTCTAAGTTTAGAGATTCTTACACCAGGTTTCCAGGAAGCAGTGCATTTCTGACTTATCCAGGGAACTAGCAAATTTATCACAGCAGTACAAAAGGTACAAACTGGATTTTGCTACTAAAGACAGTGCCTATACTGAACAGCAGCCGAATGAACAAGAGATATCTACCAGCAGGCCAACCACACTAAGTATAATTGTCTTAGAGGTAGATCAGAGCTACTGAGTTAGACCATCAGCTGCGGATATCAGCTTGGAGGTTTCTGACCAGAGGAGTCAAATGAGCTCTCAGCTTTGCTAACAGATGTGACAGTGAGTGAAGAAACCAGTCTGCCAGGAGCCTGGGGAATGAGGCAACAGGAGGCCTCTAGGGCATAAAGATTGATAGGAGCCCAAAGTAGATGTACATGGACTAAATTTTGGTAGACCTGGAATATTTGGTGTCCTCCAGCAAACAAAGTACTGGGGGAAAAAATCAAACTTGGTGAGGAATAATTAACCTTATTGGAAGGATAAAGCAGAATAGGATGGAGGACTGAAACCACAGATAGTGTTATCTATGAAATCTCCACGAATAAAGATTTTTGAATTATAGTTATTTTGGAAGATAAATAGGAAGAACAGTGTCAATTTATTTAAAAAACAAACAAATGGGGATTTCTAAAATTCCTGAATATAGATCTCACTGCCCAGATGAAAATGAGGAGGGAACAGCTGATCGCATCAGTGATGGATGGGCCTCGCATAAGTAACTCAATACTCGAGTGAGCTGCACCAGAGCTAGTTGAGGTAGAAGCAGAACGTTAAGTACTAACTGTTCTTCCGAAGAAAAGGAACTGCAGAGGCTAAACCAAATTTCTGAGATTTTGGAATTTCTGTTGTAGATGTCAAAAGATCAACAATGTAAATATAAGTGGGGGTAGTCATTAGCTGGACAGCTTTTTTGGAAAAAAAAGTACAGATTTTATAGGAATTCCTTATTGGTGCAGATAATAAAATCAATCTATATAAGGATATGAGAGCGTTTTTGGGACAAATACAAAAAACATACACATGCTTTTAAATATTTTATTTACTTATCTGACAGAGAGAGAGAGAGAGAGAGAGAGATCACAAGCAGGGGGAGCGGCAGAGGGAGAGAGAGAAGCAGACTCCCAGCTGAGCAGGGAGCCTGATGTGAGGCTCGATCCCAGGACCCTGGGATCATGACCTGAGCTGAAAGCAGATGCTTAACTGACTGAGTCACCCAGATGACCCACAAAAAAAATATTTTTAAACAAGAGAAAGTATATGGTTATGTATATTCATATAGATTTTATGTATCTTTAATTACATTGCTCTAATCAGGATCTAAGCATGAGAAAATGTTTCAAGGAAAAATAGGACGTTGGGGGCATTATAGGTAAGTACACAATTACTATTTCATTAGAAATGAAATGCTCTTGAAGGGAGTAGCAGCCAAGGAAAGAACACAGGCTTTAGGAGGAATGTTATACGCCCCTGGGGGTTCTGTATGGGATCCTATGAAGTATGGAAAACATACAGTGGAATATTTGAGAATCAACTGAAGAGGCTGAAACTTAAATCTCCTTTGGTTAAGTCCAAGGAAGGAAAAGGGCAGGAAAGGCCAATGTGATTAAGGAAGGATATAAAGATTAGTATGAGGAGCCTAAGAGGGAGGCTTAAAATACATAAACAGTGATTTAGAGATATAAACTATTTATAAAATACAAGCAGTAAGAAGTTCAGAGGAAGCATTATGATGGGACATTAGTGCTAACATCCCACTCCATTGTAATAGTTGTAAAAGCAGAGAATGCTAGAATATGAAAATTGGAAGGGATCTTACAGAACAGAACAGTCTTTCCTTTTACAGGTCCAGGAATGCAGATAGAAAGGGACTTGCCCTTAATTTGCTCTCTCTGCATCTTCTTACCCTGGCTCCCACCAGTCAAAACAAGGAACAAAGAAAAGGAGGGGCAGAGGGGTAGGATTAGAGCTTTGGAGGTCAGAGGATCAGGACAGAGGAAGATCAGCTGGCTCTACCAGCACTGGAGAAGATGAAGGGTTCGAGTCAGGAGGATCTAATTTCCTGCTCTGGGAGGGGAAGTGTGAGAAGGTGGTGAGAACAGCGATTCGAGAGAAAGGGGACAGTTTCAAGAATCCCGGTACCCAGAGATGGAGCTGAGGGAAGCTCTAACTGGTATTTATATACATCCTCTGGTGGCAGATCAGATTCCTGAGGTCTGGAAAGTGTTACACAGCATTATTCTAAACAGGGCTATGAGATAGAGCAAGCAATTATGGGCCATTTAACTTAACATCATTTACAGAAAAATATTAGGGAAAGTTTGCAGAGGGGACAACTCGACAAGCGTATGGTAATTTGATTAGAAACAGGCCACATGTTTTTACTGAAGGAGGGTGTTATTTTAACTAGCTTGTTGGACTTCTTTGAAGTTATTGCTTTCTCAAATCTGGATTTTAACTCATGATTTTTCTACTATCTATAAAGAATTGGAATAAACATAAAGTATCTAAGCAAATAGAACAAAAAACAATCACAACCGAGGACACTTGAAATACAATGGTAAGCAAAATGAACATTAAGATGAATAATATAGCAAGGAAAAACTTTAATTCACATCATCTAGTAATGTTTACATCAAGATATTTTTCATGAAAGATATGTGATTGGAATTTTGGCCTGTGAATGTGTCCCTTAGGCCATTTCCTAAAATGATCTGCAGAAAAAATGATTTTTGTTAGTTTCACTAAACCAAAAAAACAAAAAACTTAGCTTTTTTAAATCCCCTTAAGTGGATTACCTTTTGGTGTGGTTAAAAATTTGGCACATTAGGATGAATTTCTCATTAATCCAACCTTTGCAAATTTTCCAAGTAAAAAATTCTCAAACAAAAGGAAGACATCTTCATGGTTAGTTTAAATTAAGTAATAAATCAATATAAATTTTCTCATATTTGTAAATTTTCATAACACTGAATAGCTACTGAATCTTCAGAAAGATAATCAGAAAGGACGAAAATTAAGATAAAGCAAGAATAAAAATATCAAAGTACCTATGAATATTTGCCTGAAGCCTTTATTATACATTATCTACTTTTTAGTGGTTCATCTGTAAAATTCACCATGTGTCATTCTACTTTTCAAAAGGTACTAGATTTAAGTGACTGATGCATACCTCTATATGTACAATCTCCACGGGGCGGGGAGGGAACTGCATCTGTTTTGTTCACATTGTCTTCCCAGGGCCTCACACAGTGTGTGGTAAATATTTGGTGAATGAATGAATAAATAAATAACAATAACAGCATCGATACTGGGTATTTTACTATGTGCCAGATACTGTTTTAATAAGCATTTTGTACGATTGTTAATTTTTCAACCCTTCTATAAGCTTCTTGCTCTTCTATTAATTAAATTAAAGACAAGGAAACAGAGGCACTGAGAAGTTGACCTGCCTAAGGTCACACAGCTACTCACTGACATTTTTTGGTCTCAGGCAGTCTGACCCTTAGGGCCCCAACGTAAGCACAAGGCTACTTCTTCTCTGCGAATGAATGCACATCGCAGTCACATGAATGTGACTCCATTCAGCTCTAATGTGATGCGAGAGCCCTTAGCTCAGAACCAAAACCTCCACGACTTTCCATGTTGGTAACAGAAGCAAGATTTAAGGTGTGGTGGCTAAATCAATGAGGGCAGAAATTACTGGTACAGGTGTGAATATGTTCTGTATGGAATCATTGGTGGCCTCTTTTGGGTTAGTGCTGCCCTATGCTGGGTAAAGAGCCTTTTTAAAAACTAGCCTTAATCTTATTAGAAAAAAAAAACAACAACCATAAAATTCTATGTTCCTTTAATTGCATTAGGATATTGATGTTCTGAGACCCGATATGTTATTACATTTTTCCCCCAAATTTTCTTGATGGTATTTTTTTTTCCCCTATCAATCATTCTGGAACCATTTCACTCTAAGAAGATTTAGTTTATGTTTTTGGCTTTGAGTGCCTTTTGTGCTGAAAATCTTGGCGGGTACATGATTCAAGCTGATCAGGAGATCAAACTTTTAAAAGAATTCAAGGAAGAAAGAAAAAAAGCCTCTGTCACTTGCAAAATAGATTTAAGACACGGAAATGGGGAGGATCCAATTAAGACACGGCAGAATTCCATGTCCATCCTACACTGAGTGCTGATAGACCTCAGAGAAGCTCGGCACTTTTCAGGACTCACACTGAATGACTCTACATGTGTTGGCTGTTAGGGCCCCACACCTAAGTGAAAGCTCATTTACAAGTCAGTCTCCAGTTCTGGTCACCTTTCAACAGGGGGAATACTATCACCCCTAAGGCAATTCAACATGAGTTTGTCAAGCTGGTCCAAGTTTTGGGAAAACTCTTGTTCTGAGGAATGAGGTTAAAAGTTTAGTCTCACTATGCAGGAAAAGCTTGTCCAACAGAATACTAAGTTGAAGTGGGATGAACAAAGTTAATGCTTAGAAAGATGAAATGCAGCTAGAAATCCCAAATCAAGCGGGATCTGGGGTGAGAGCTCCAGCCGTGAAAAACTAAAGCAAGCATATGAAGTAAGATGCCTCGCGTATGTTCAAACATCAGTGTAACCAGAATGCAGATCAGGTATGATGACGACATTTGAAGGAACAAAAGAAAGAAGAGGAGGGATGCAGTGTCGGGGCAGGAAAGAGGGGTCCATACAGACTCCAAGAATCATCTTGTTAGCCCGAGGGTCCTTTTCCTGTTCAGCAAATTCTTTTGTTCTGTGTCCTTATCAATCTCACACCTTGCCTGCGTAAGAATGACAGACAAGCCATTCTTAATGACTTCCTAGCTTTTGAAACTATTTTGGTGTCAGAGAGAGAAAGAACTATGTTTAAATTTTTACAAGGATTGAGGTTTCTGTTGGCTCAGTACATTTTCCACTCTGAGATGACAATGTTTGTCAGTGAGAGAAACAAATTTACCCATTTATAGGATCTGTGCCACGTTCCAGAAAAATGGCACTCGTGTGGCACGTCTTTGGGGCAGGGGAGCAAAGGCAATGTGGCTAGGGGGCTCCACAGACAGGCACTCCTTGCTGTGTCAGCAAGAGTGTGCTGGTATCTTCCTCCCCCAGAGACTGAGCACATCCTCTCCCTGGCACACCCACTTGCCATTAGCACAGGGAACCATTGTTCACTGTGTGTCAAAGACCCAGCCACGCCCTGTGCCAGGACAATGCCCTGACTCTATAGCCCTGGTCTCGGAGCACTGCTTATTTCCTTTACTTTTTATTTCTCCCTGTGTTTAAGATTCCATGACATGAAGGTTTTTCTTTTGTTTAAAACAATACATTTTAAAGGGTGGTTACTGATGACTTACTCACTTTCAGCCTCTCTTCACTGGGTTTTTCCTAATCTCTGAAAGGTTGTTCAACAGATAGGAATTTGGCTCAAAGCACTGATAAAATGGGTTCTATTTTCATAGCTAATGTATATTTCATTAGGTAACATCTGAACATTTCTCTCTGAAGATGCTGCTTTCTATTATCTTTAGACATACTTAACATGTTGGGTTTTGTCAACATGGTGTGAAGGTAGACCACATTAAAGTGATAACTCCAAGCTAGAAATTGTTATAAATTTAGGAAAGCAGGATGTTACGTTCTAACAACTTATAGGTTATTTCTTAATACAGAAAACTTTTGTATTCATTCACTGATCAGTCATTGTTTATGAAGCACCTACTTTTTATAGCCCAAGATATTAAAAGAAAAGTCCTTGGGGCACCTGGGGTGGCTCAGTTGGTTAAGCCTCTGCCTTTGGCTCAGGTCATGGTCTCAGGGTCCGGGGATCGAGCCCCGCATCAGGCTCTCTGGCCAGTGGGGAGCCTGCTTCCCCCCTCTCTCTGCCTGCCTCTCTGCCTACTTGTGATCTCTCTCTCTCTCTCAAATAAATAAATAAAATCTTTAAAAAAAAAGTCCTTATTGTCAAAGCATTCACAGTTTGGTAAAGAGAAGGTCATGTAAACAAACAAGTACAATAAATTATAATAGGTGTTATAGCATAATTATATATAACGTATAATGTAGATACAAATGAAGGAGGAAAATTTTAGTGGTAGCAGTACATCGACCAGAAAAGTATTCATAGACAGGACAGTACGTGAGCGAAATCTTAAAAACTGTACAGGGGGATCCTTTATGGCTTGTTTGTGTGGGTGTGTGTGGGTGCATGTAAATGTGTGTACATGTGTGAGTGCATGTGTGTACGCAAAGACAAGCAGCCCTCTTGATCTCAAGATCCTGCAGGTCATGGAGGGCCTTGTAAGTCTGACATCCCGTGGGTATCAGGCATCAACAATCAGAGTTAATAATGTGAGGAGATCTGCCTTTGAAAGAAGTCTCCATTTCTCAAATCAACTATTTCTTTGGCTTAGGAAAGAAGGACATTATGTTCTAATGATCTATATGTCATTTCTTAATACAGAAAACTTTTGTACTCATCAGTCAATATTTGTCTTCCTTTATAAAGCAATGGATTATGTGTTGAGAATAACATCTCAAATTCAATTCACTGTATTCTGCTCACTGATAGACGTCATGGAACCCAGTGGAAAGCTCTGAAGACCGGCTGTGGATATTCAGTGAGAATATCTTCCCAGCCAGCCAGCCAGCCAAATGAGGCCCTGCCCTGGGTGGCCAGGGAGTCCTTACCACTTCGGTTGGTCTGTAGTATTTGAGATCCACAGTCACGTGAACTTTGCCGGTCTCTTTACATCTGCCCACTTCATTTTCATTCTTTCCTTCCCATCTGAAAAGGAGATAAACACTTAATCAGCCTCTAATTGCTTAGGAGCATTTGCCATGCTGTCGTCCCCCGGGATGGCTCAGCCTTCTCCCTTCAGGAATGTATAAGCTCATTAACTACAGGAATACAAGCTGATGTGTAACCTTGTTATCAGGGCAACAGTGAGTATCAAAGACTTTCCAGATCTGTTTCTAAAGGGCAGGTTTTCTTTTCTTTCTTTTTAAGAAAATCATGATGGTTTCAGAAGGGAGATTTTAGTTTAAAAAAAAAAAAAAAAAAAGACATTAGAAATGAACAGAGTAGCCAGAATAAGGAATTGGGCAACCTTCAGGGATTTCAAAGATCTTTACTTCTTTAGACTATTCTTGATAACATCAATTATTATGAATTAGTTAATGTTCTCTGTGTCCTCATTTTTTTTTAAGATTTTATTTATTTATTTACAGAGAGAGAGAGAGAGAGAGAGAGATCGATCGATCACAGGTAGGCAGAGAGGAAGGCAAAGAGAGAGGAGGGAGAAGCAGGCCCCCTCCTGAGCAGAGAGCCTGATGCTGGGCTTGATCCCCCAAGATGCTGGGATCTCAACCTGAGCCGAAGGCAGAGGCTTTAACCCACTGAGCAACCCAGGTGCCCCGTCCCTCCTTATTAAAAAAAAAAAAAAAAAAAATTGTAGTGATGTTTTTAGGATATTTATTGTAACTTCAATGCATTCCAGTTTGGATTAAGTTTCATACCCTAAATTAGCCATTCACCTCATCTTTGTATTGTACATAAGTTCCCTTGCTCTACCCAGTCAGCGTAGGCCTCATTAATAAATCTCAGATGATTAAACCTCCAAAAAGTATACAAGTGGCTTACTACCTGCTGAGAGAGTATGTGTTAGCATCTCCAATTCAGCTACAATGTTCTTTGGACTTAGGATTTCTTCCTTAAACACCTTAAACAGCCACAGTTGGTAACAGTACCCTGCTCAGGTCTATATGGTACATTGCACAGTATATGCTCATAAGCTTAAGGACCAGCTTGTTAGGATTCCATTGTATGTCTTCATTTTGAAAGAAATGAAATGTTTAATGTTAACCTCTGGATTTCTACAATCTAATATCCAAACATTGATGACACTATACAATTAAATTATTTTTGCAAATGAAACTTTTCAGGAAAGAAAGAAAAGAAATTAAAAAGTAATGTTTGACTTCAATTCTTATTTTCAGAACTAGTTATCAGTTGGAGATGAATCCTATGACAACAGGACAATTTTGTATGCTCCCCAGATCAGAGTCATAGTGGGGATCAAAGGAAAGAACAGAACATTAAGTCAGTTCCTTGACTATGTCATTCACATGTGTTATTGAAGATGAACATAACTGTTGATCACGGTTATATTTTGGACATAGGTTGGGTATTAGAGATATAAACTACCCTTACAAGATTTATTCCCCAACAGTCATCTGAATGTTCTATCCTCAGTGTACTTTTTTACAGCAGAGGGATAATATCTCATTGTTGAAAAATATCAATTTAGAAGTACACTGACTTTGCCAATGCACTCAAGGCAAATACGAAGAACACACAGAGAATTAAAATGCACAACTGGCATTTTCCTATGACTTTTATAATAATTAGTTGCCCCAAAAAGGGGTTCTTGGTAATTTATTTACTTGGTTTAATTTGTTACTATCAATTGGACTAATTTGTCAGGATCAGAGCTATGTTTTTGGTAAATTCACCTGGAAATGGCATGTGTGTGCTTTAGAGCATACAGACTAAAGATAATGTGAAATGAGAAAAGCTAAAGTGGTGATAAACCCTGTACATCTCTTTAAAAAAAAGATTTAGTTATTTATTTTTAGAGAGAGAGAGATAGCAAGAGGGCCCTTGCATGCAAGAGGAGGGGGAGGGGCAGAGGGAGCGAGAATCTCCAGCGGACTCCCGGTTCCACAGTGAGCTCAGTCTCATGACACTGGGATTGTGACCTGAGCAAAAACCAAGAGTTGGATGCATAACTGACTAAGTCATCCAGGTGTCCCATCCCTGTATGATGTCTTAAGGAAAAGACAAATATCTACAGTAAGGGAAAATAACTGGTAAAATCATTATTTAAAAAAAAAAAAATCCCTAATTCCAAAGTTAATGTTTAAGTGAAGCCTTCTCTTTGGTTAGGCTTTCAGTAAGTGAAAGGATATTTGTACCTCATAAGCATGTTTTTATTTTTGTTCCCATTTTGTACTCACAAAGAGAAACCAGTTCAGCATATGTCTTCCTGACGGTATCTCCCGCTAAGCCATAGGGTTAACAAAATTACTGCTCATAGTTTTGCTGTTTACCCCCAAGACAAATAGGTATGTAATCTATCACGGGTCACGCTGATTCACGTGCACACATACATACTGGGAACACTTGTCCTTACTGATAAATCTGCTCAGATGTCATAAATATGAGAACTGGAGATTCAAGTCTATTTTTATTTATTTCTTTGAAACCACACATGAACACACAAGAACTGGAGAGCATTCCCTGACTGGGGAGGGAACATGTGGGGCAGGAAAGGGGTGATGCAGAGCCAGTTGTGTCTCTAGAGCAGAGGCTGACAGTTTCTGTGAAGAACCGGAAAGTAAAGATTTTAGGCTTTATATATCACATACAGTCTCTGTTACATATTCCTCTCTTTCCTCCTCCCACTTCTGTTTTCTTCCTCCTCCTTTTCCTCTTCATCATCATCATCATCATTATCATTTTTTTTTTAAACTACCCTTTAAAACTGTAAAAACATTCTTAGAGGACAGTAGAAAACGGGTGAGGTTTTGGCCTGTAGGCCATAGGTTGCTCACCCTGCTGTGGGGGATGAGTTAATGGTATATCCTCACACTCAACTACAAGAAAGCATTTAATTCCCATTCATACCAACAGGTTGTACTGCTGGCCCAGCTTGAATTATCCCATTTACTACTGATTCCCTTTGATTACTCTGCAGCCATATGCTAACATCTGAGATTGGTAAAGAATAGTTGAAATGGAAAAAGACTGAGGGAGGGAATCTGCAAGTTAGATTTAAGTTTGCTGTCACTTGGGCACCTGTGGATATGAGCTGCAGGCACACAAGCCTTCTTGGCCTCTGTCTGAACACTGTCTGCTGGGCGGCCATCTTACAAATGCTGTCTACCGTTCAAACCATCTCTAGGGGTACGGCATTGTCCCTACAATTAATCTAGTTGCACTGAATAATCAGCTGTAACCAGGAAATGGCTCAAAGCAGAATGCAGTTGGCAAAAACCACTTTGCAATTTGCAGTAGGTCTGCATGCAGGCAGTAAGTAAAAGTTTCGGCCAAGGGCCAAAAAACATTCAGTTACAGCAATACACAAAATACTTGTATTAACAAGTAAAAGGCAACAGCTAACTTGTCCTAACAAGCAATGTGACTCAAAGCAGAGCTGGGATGTTAAGAAAGGAAGATGGCTTGACAGGGAATCAAGGATTCAGCTAACCAACAGGAATTGTTACCCACCAATTTAGATCAGCAGCTCTCTGGGCAGAGGCCCTGCATAATTCAATTTTTAAAATATACTGTTGGCTCCTAATAAGCATTAAATTGCAATAGAAAGCATTCAAGAATAACAGAATCAAGCACAATAAGGCAAGATGAGGTGCTATTAAAATCTACTCAACTAGGAATTCCTTTAATGAACAACAAAAGCAAAGTCAGTTGTATTAAGTTTAGGAGACACAGTTAAAGTAAGGGAGGGGATAAGGCACTCCTTTTAGCAACCTGAAAAATCACCGAAGTGCTCAGGAATTATTTTTGAAACTACTATTTTATTAGGACACAGATATGGAAATAGGAGGTTGCCAGAGGCTATGATTTAGAAAATGACATAAAGTCATCCTAGAAGTTTTATTAGGTTCTGGGTAAAGGTGGTGGTTTGTACACCTTCGCTCCTTCCCCAGGCCCCTTTCAAAAAAAGGAATAAACTCACAAGGGCTAAAAGAACAAGAAAGAGACAAGAGAAACCAAATTCTGGAAGCTGGAAAGCCAGATGGATGAGTGTTAAAGGACTTAGCAGAAGTCCTAGAAAACAGACTCCTAAGCCAGCAGTGGGGAAGCTGAGAATGAACCCAATTTACACTTGCAGAGGCCCTCAGATGTCAGGAAGTGAGGGCGGATTATGACTTTCCCTGAGAAGCAGTGTGTTGCCCGGTTCCCTCCCAGATTCCACATCACTTTGCAACTGCTTCACCCTCCCTGGAGAACAAGGTCCCAGGACTGAAGGTCACCGGGCTTGCGGAGGGTGGGGTCACCATGCTGAAAAGAAGGAATAATTCAGAGAGGTATGTGTGCCGAATGCTGAGACTCCCCAGGGCTCTGGCAGTCAGGCCTATCTCCTTCCAGGCAGGAAACAAAGACTCTTCTCTGGGCATCAGAGATGCTCCAACTAAATGGTCCTGTCAGGTCTCCCTGACAGGAGTCAAACAAGCTCTAACTACGTTCTCAAAAACTCCCAATTAGCCTTTTAGGTTCGCATTTAAAAAACATTTTTTTTTTTTTTTACTTTTTTAATCTGAAGAGCTAACAAAAATTATTTATTTATCTATTTATTTATTTTAGTTTCAGGAGTAGAATTTAGTGATTAGTTGCAAATAACACCAGTGCTCATTACATCAAGTGTCCTCCTTAATGCCTATCACCCAATTATCCCAATCCCCAGCCACCCCCCCTCCAGCAACCCTCAGTTTGTTTTCTAATTAAGAGTTTTTCATGAGGGGTGGCTCAGTGGGTTAAGCCTCTGCCTTCGGCTCAGGTCATGATCCCAGCGTCCTGGGATCAAGCCCCCGCATGGGGCTCTCTGCTCCTCGGGGAGCCTGCTTCCCCCTCACTCTCTGCCTGCCTCTCTGCCTACTTGTGATCTCTGTCTGTCAAATAAATAAAATCCTTAAAAAAAAAAAAAAGAGTCTCTTATGATTTGCCTCCCTCTGTTTTCATCTTATTTTCTTTTTCCTTCCCTTCCCCTATGTTTTGTTTCTTAGATTCCACATGACTGAAATCACATGGTATTTGTCTTTCTTGGACTGACATTTTTTGCTCAGCATAATACCCTCTAGTTCTACCCATGTTGTTTGTTGCAAATGGTAAGATTTCATTCTTTTTGATAGCTGAGTAGTATTCCTGTGTGTGTGTGTGTGTGTGTGTGTGTGTGTGTGTGACCTATTCTTTATCCATTCTTCAATCGATGGACATCTGAGCTCTTTCCATAGTTTGGCTATTGTGGACATCATTGCTATAAACATTGGGGTGCATGTGTCCGTCTGAATCACTGTTTGTATCCTTTGAATAAATACCTAGCAGTGTAATTGCTGGGTTATAGGGTAGCTCTATTTCTAACTTTCTAAGGGACCTTCTTACTGTTTTCTAGAGTGACTGCACTCATTTGCATTCCCATCAACAGTGTAAGAGGGTTCCCTTTCTCTGCATCCTCACCAACATCTGTTGTTTCCTGTGTTGTTAATTTTAGCCATTCTGACCTGTGTGAGGTGGTATCTCATTGTGGTCTTGATTTATATTTTCCTGATGCCAAGTGATGTGGAGCATTTTTTCATGTGTCTGTGGCCATTTGTATGTCTTCTTTGGAGAAATGTCTGTTCATGTCTTCTGTCCATATTTTGACTGGATTATTCTTCAGGTGTTGAGTTTGTAAGTTCTTTATAGATTTTGGAGACTAGCCCTTTATCTGATAAGACATTTGTATATTTCTTCTCCCATTCCGTAGGCTACCTTTTAGTTTTGTTGGCAGTTTCCTTTGCCATGTGAAAACTTTTTATCTTGACGAAATACCAACAGTTCATTTTTACTTTTGTTTTTCTTGTCTCTGGAAATGTGTCTAGCAAGAAGTTGCTGTGGCAGAGGTCACAGAGGTTGCTGCCTGTGTTCTCCTCTAGGATTCTGATGTATTCCTGTCTCACATTAGGTCTTTCATCCATTCTGAGTTTATTTTTGTGTATAGTTTGAGAAAGTGGTCCAGTTTCCTTCTGCCTGTGACTGTCCAATTTTCCCAGCACCATTTGTTGAAGAGACTGTCTTTTTTCCATTGGGTATTCTTTCCTGCTTTGTTGAAGATTAGGTGACTACAGACATGAGGGTCTATTTCTGGGCTCTCTATTCTGTTCCATAGGTCTATGTGTCTGTTTTTGTGCCAGCACCATACTGTCTTGATGATGACAACTTTGTAATAGAGCTTGAAGTCCAAAATTGTGATGTCTCTGGCTTTAGTTTTCTTTTTCGACATTATTTTGGCTATTTGGTGTCTTTTTTGATTCCATACAAATTTTAGAATTGTTTGCTCTAGCTCTGTGAAAAATGCTGATGGTATTTTGGTGGGATTGCACTGACTGTGTAGATTGTTTTGGGTAGCATAGACATTTTTACAGTATTTATTCTTCCAATCCATGAGCATGGAATGTTTTTCCATTTCTTTGTGTCATCCTGAATTTCTTTCATTAGTGTTCTATAGCTTTCAGAGTACAGATCTTACACCCCTTTGGTAGATTTATTCCTAGGTATCTTATGGCTGGATTGATTCCTTGATTTCTTTTTCTTCTGCTTCATTTTTAATATATAGAAATTCAACTGACTTCTATGCATTGATTTTATATCCTGCAACTTTGCTGAATTTCTGTATCAGTTCTAGCAATTTTTCAGTGGAGTCTTTTGGGTTTTCTCCAGAGCGTATCATGTCGTCTGCAAAGAGTGAAAGTTTGACTTCTTCTTTGATGATTTGGGTGCCTTCTATTTCTTTATATTGTCTGATTGCTGAGGCTGGGACTTCCAGTACTATCTTAAACAACAGTGGTGAGAGTGTAGGTCAGAGTCCACAGTCTCTCATGGTTTGTCTCCCCCTCCGATTTCCCCCAACTCCCTTCTCCTCTCCTTCTCCCAATATACTTCGTATTACTCCTTATGCTCCACAAGTAAGTGAAACCATATGATAACAGACTCTCTCTGCTTGACTTATTTCACTCAGCATCATCTCTTCCAGTCCCATCCATGTTGATACAAAAGCTGGGTATTCATCCTTTCTGATTGAGGCACAATACTCCATTGTATATATGGACCATATCTTCTTTATCCATTTGTCTGTTGAAGGGCATCTTGGCTCTTTCCATAGTTTGGCTACTGTGGCCATTGCTGCCATGAACTTTGGGGTACAGATGGCCCTTCTTTTCACTACATCTGTATTTTTGGGGCAAATACCCAGTAGTGCAATTGCAGGGTCATAGGGTAGCTCTATTTTTAATTTCTTAAGGAATCTCCACACTGTTTTCTAAAGTGGCTACACCAATCTGCATTCTCACCAACAGTGTAAGAGGGTTCCCCTTTCTCCACATCCTCTCCAACACTTGTTTACTATCTTGTTAATTTTGGTAGGTCCCCACTTTTTTAAAAGATTTTTATTTATTTATTTGACAGGGAGTGAGTATAAGTAGGCAGAGTGACAGGTAGAGGGAGAGGGAGAAGCAGGCTCTCTGAGAGCAGGAAGTCCAATGTGGGGCTCTATCCCAGGACCTCTGGATCATGACCCGAGCCAAAGGAAGCCGCTTAACTGACTGAGCCACCCAGGTGTTCCAGGCCCCCACTTTTTAAAACATGAACAGGAAAACAAGTACTACCAGACAGATGTATAAGGAAAAACACTTTTTTGAAAGAGAAATAACAAATGAATTGAAAAACTGCAACTTGGGGGAAATAGAACTAAGAGGAAAAGTAATTAAAACATAAAACAAAACAGAGAAAAACTCTCCTATTCTATCTTAATATCTTCAGAGATAAGAAAAGGTACCAAAGAAACAGAAATATGATACTATATAACAAAGGACAATCTGAAAAAAAAAAGAAAGAGATTTGAGAAATTGAAAAGTTAAAATTCAAGAGATTTTAGAGATAAATTGAGGAAATCTCCCAGAAAGGAGAGCAAAAAGATGGGGATATGAAAAACTAGAAGGAAGATAAGAAAATCAGAAGATGGCCTCAAGAGGTCAGTATAATAGGATTTCCAGAAAAAGTACAGGAAAAAAATGAAGCAGAGCAGAGCAGATAATCAAGTTAAATCAAGAAAATTGATCAGAGCAGAAGAACATGCATTTCCAGATTGAAAGGGTCCAATGGAGTGCCCTAAATAATGGATGGGACTCATGTCACATAAAATTTCAGAAGATTAGGAGAAAGAGAAAGACTGACAGAGAGAGAACACACAGGTACAGGGAGTCAGAATGGCTCTCAGCCTCCCACTAGCACTGTAAATTAAAAGGCAACAGAGCAAGGCCTTCACAATTCTGAGGGAAAAGTATTTCCAACCAACAAATATAGATCAGCTACCTTTTAAATTCTGAGGACAGAATAAAGGTATTTTCAGATATACTTGGTCAAAAAATATTTGCTTTCCATACACTATTCTTAGGAAACTAATTAAGGTTTTGCTCCATCAAACCAAGGAGTTTCTAAAAAGATGCCAGGAAATAGAGAACCCAGGAGAGTGGCTGAGAGAACCCTCCCAGATGAAAATGAAGACAGATCACAGAATGACAACTTTCCACCAGTCTAGATGGGATTAGATGGGAAGGTTCCAGAGGCCCTGCTACAGGAAGACATAACAGGGGAATAACACACAGGCCTGAATGCCTTCAAAGGTGATTTAGACAGGGCAAGGTCTGGGGTAAATTTAGTTGTAAATACATAGGAAATAATGCAAATGAAGATAAATGAAAATTATTAGCTTTATGGTAAACAAATGACAATTGCACGGAAAAGAAAAAGTAATTGTGGTTTACTGGAAAGAATATCATGATCAGTCATGAAAATGTAACATTGAATATTAAGCTAGCCTCCAATTAAAATATAATAATAGAATATTCAGAGAATGGAGGAATAGGGCAAGGGGAGGAAAATAAAACAAAAAGAAAACTAAACACTCATTTTGAAGATAAGGAGGCCAATAGCAACACCTAGAAGAGGATAAAAATCAAGAGCCAGTAATAAAAACATTTTACTTTGAAACATGAAGGTAAATGCCAAAGTAATCAGCTAAAAGAGTATAATAGAGTGCAATAGGATTTCTAGAAAGGGAACAGAAAAACATAGAGCAGGGCAAATATTTTCTTGGGGTAAATCAAGACAATTTACCAGAGCAGAAGAGCATACATTTCCAGACAGAAAGCACCCAAAGAATGGCCCAAACAGTGGATAGCAATAGCTGTGAAAATGGGGAAGAGGAGGTAGAGGGTGAGAGACTACTCAGGTTTGTGACAATTCCCATGCAATGATTAAAATTTAAATTATGTGCTGGTGTAACTGGAAAAAAGAAACCCCAACAAGGAAGGAAGAAAAATCATTCTAAACGAAGTGTAGGTTTACAAACAGTGGACTCTGACTGACCAAGGCCATTCCCACCTGCTCCCTCTAAGTGGCCTGCTGACCTCAGCCCCACCTCCCCCCGCTGAAGACCCAGTGCTTCCTCTACATCCCCTCTCTTCTGCCTTCTCAACAAATGGGGGAACTGATGTTGTGATGCCATCGACTCCTCAGCTCCCAACACATCCACAGAGGAAAACACTCACGCGGCAGGTAGATCAAGTCTGCAAAGATTGAGGAGGAGCCATCAGGGAACAAGTCGGCAAACTGTAGGCAAACTGTGGAACCGAGGAAAGAGGGGCATTTGCCAAGGAAAGGAGAGCACACCAACAATGCCAGACAATGGGGAGATGTCAAGAATTGGAGAACTGAAACAGGCCTGTTGGATTTAGTGCAGTGCAGGTCCTTGGGGATGGTAGAAAGAGCTGCTCTGACAGTGTGATGGGGCAAAGGGTAGACTGAAGTGTAGGTGTAGACGGAATGGAGGGAAAGAGTGAGAAGAGTATCTTTTGATAGAACAAAGGAAGAGCAGTGTCTGAAGGGAATGCATATTTGCAGGAATGCATTTTTGTTAACAATATAAGGAATCAACAACATCAGGATGTTGGTGGGAAGGAGCCATGAAAGACAGCTGAAGGGAAAGGTAACTGATAGTTTTTTGAGGAGGCAAGAGGGTTGAAGCCTAAGGCCAGGCGGAGGGACTATTCCCAGAAAGGAGTAAGGGGCGACCAGTTAGTGGAACAGGAGAGGAAGACAGAGCATATATATATATATTTTTTTTTAAGACATTTTATTTATTTATTTGACAGAGATCACAAATAGGCAGAGAGGCAGGCAGAGAGAGAGAGAGAGGAGGAAGCAGGCTCCTCGCTGAGCAGAGAGCCTGACTCGATCCCAGGACCCTGAGATCATGACCTGAGTCGAAGGTAGAGGCTTAACCCATTGAGCCATCCAGGCGCCCCCAGAGTATAATTTTTATGTTCAGGGGACCATTGTTTTAATCACAAAATCTACTCTTTATTTCTAAAAGACAACACTAGTGTAAAGGTTGTAGCATGTGTGTATGAGAACTTAAGTCATGCACAGAAAGACAACATTACTATTGAAATGTAGATTCCATTCATGCTCAGCCTTAATCTATTTAATTTGCATCAATAATGATAATTGTTACTAAGTAAGGAGGTTTCAGCTATTACATGCCATTAATGAATAATCAACTACACCAAAAAGTGTAAAATTTCAATCCATTACACAGCTGTTCCTGTGACTTGTTAGAGTAACAACTACATTTATTTTGCGCTTTCCATATCATGGTCCTCTTGTTAATGCCAACCGATGAATCTCCACACCGGGAGTCAGGCAGGCAGTATAATCTGCAGCTTATATGTGGAGAGAAAAGAGTTTAGGGGGCTGAACAATTTCAGGAAGGCCATGAGACGACACCTCTATCTCACACAGTTGGAATAAGCAGAATGGGTGTGGTGTCCTCTTAAAAGGTCACTGTCATTTTCCTGGGGTGCCCCTCCCAGACATTATTACCAGTAAGAGTTCTTGATTGGCCAATGTTTTCCTTGCTTTCTTCTTTTTATCAGTATTACTGTGAAACTTAAATTGTACTTTCAAAGAGTCTTTCCTTATGCTTTATCTTTGAGAAATCACACTGGTATGATTAACTCAATGAAAAAAAAAGTTTTGTGTGGTCATCATGTCTAATGAGGGTAGCTCAAAAGATCAAAAAGGAAAAAGCCCAGAGATGGTTCTTCTCAGATGCAAAAATGGCAGTGAAGGGAAGTTCAAATGTGCAGCTGGTTTTTAAGTGAGGCTTGGTGTTTCTATGCTATCCTTGCTTGGATTGCTAACCAGGCTCTAAACTACCTGCTTTATTTTTATTTCTTTTAACTCAGCTGAGGCGTCCTGTCTACACCCAAATAATGCAAGTGGAGTTTCTTCTGTTTTTTAGGAGTAAGAAAAATGAATGGAGGTCTTACCAAGGGGCTGTAGTGGGAAAGTACAATTTAAGGACTGTGGCTTGACATCTGTATGAATCCCAGTCATAGCTTAGGGCCTCTGTCATCTGTACCTCCTCTATTCCCACAACCTTATCTATCCATCTCCTCTCTTCCTACCTCCTATCAATCTTTGCTGAACACCTATTAAGTGCCTACTAGGAGCATCTAGTAAGCTAAGCCAGGTGGAGGACACAGGTATGAATAAGCTAGATGGTCTTTGTCATGAAGCCGCTTAAAGTCTCATGGCCACTACAATATAGTGTATAAATGATGAGAGAAGGTGGAGAGTGCTATTAGAGGACCGGGAGAGCACCTAGCAAGACTTGGTTGAGTGTAGGATGCTGGGCTAGGGAGGATGTCTAAGCTAAGACCTAGAGAATGAGTGGGAAGTACAGTGAAGCAGAGGGAATAGTAGGTGTGAGTATCTCTCAATATGCCCAATGTGGTCAGGCTGGTCTAACCCAGTTTATCAGCTTGCCCATCGCCCACATACAATTTACTAACTCCTGCCTTCATGCCTTTTCTCATGCCTTTCCACCCACTTGACATGCTTTCCCTCTTCTTAACTACCATCCATATCTCCCACTTTGGCCAAGAGCCTGCTTAAATCCATCTTTCTGCAGACATTGCTCCAATTGTGATCATGGTGATACTAGTTCAGTACGGATACTCTAAATTTGCACAGAACCTACATCCATTTGTGTATATTTGTAAATAACATGTTCTTATTGTCAGGCAACTAGAGCCTGCACTACTCAAAGGAAAGGAAATGTCTTCTGATTCTCTGAGATGAGTTTCACTTTGAGAGAAAAAGAAAGTAGAAGAAATGAGCACATTTATTGAGTATCTACTATGTCTTAGGAACTATGCTGGCCACTTTACTAGGTAACTTACTGAGGAAGCAGTGATTTTGAGGAGTACTTTATAGCAGATGCACCAGTCACAGGGGTACAAGATTCACATCCTAATCTCCGTCCAACGGCCTTCCACTTTTTATAGGCCTCCTCACCCTCATCCTCAAGGCCTGAGGGCCAGAAATCACAACCACCAGGGAGCAATTCCTAATTAAGGGAAGTATATGCATGAGCACAAAATGACTTGTTATCTCAGCCAGGATGGTTTTGGAAATGGGTTTCTTAAATGTATAGTAATTTTTGACCCTTGCCATTCTTACTTAAAATGTAGACAGAGTGCCAACAAAGTATGATAAATATTTCCATTGGCCAAAACATCTTTTTTCCCCCAGCACAGATGGTGGTGGCTCACAAGTATGCAGGCTATTTTTACGACCCTCTTCTTAAAATTTAATAAGATTAATGACAGAAAATTAGTCCAGATGAGAATTTGCCAGTTTAGCTTATGTTCCTGTCACTTTAATTGTAGGAGAAAAATGCTTCTTTTTCACATTATTTAGTAATAAGTTGATGGGAAAGTGTAAGGCAAAACATCACACTAAAAACAAACCCAACAATGCACCCTCCTCCAAATAAACAAACACCCTTGGAAGAACACATTTGTTGTCATAAGGGTGCCTTGTCAATACAAGTGACCAAATGGGAACTTAATTGTCCAGCATATCATCTTGCATGGTATCAGGATCACACTTAGTACTGATCTGCTCCCAAGTGTCTTCTACTCACCTACACTGAAATGGATGTACTATTTTCTAATAAATTCAAAGCAAAACTCACTCAAATGATATCAAAGACACAAGAGTAAATACTGGCACCAAGTCTAAACATACAGATGGCAACACATTTTCCAAGCTTTTCCAGTGAAGATTACAAGATCATTTCAAAAACAGTAACAGAATTGAAAAGTGATTCACAGATCTTAAAAGAGCTAAAGTGAGAATCTTCCAGATGCTGACTGGTGTGTCTGATATGACACTCATGTAATAATGAGGTTGAAGGAAAAGTTCGGTTTAGAGAAAATATCCGTAACTCTCCTTTAAGCACATAAAGCCCGGGAGGCAAACTGGGAGGGCAGAAAGTTTTCTGTCTTAATGATGGCACCACTATGTCAAGCTCTCCCTAACTTTCTAGAGCCAATTGTTCACCAAATCCTACTGATTCTAAGTCTTTCTCAGGTGAGCCCATATGCTCCATCGCCACACCCTTGTGTACAGTAAGGTCCTTATCATTCCTCCTTAGTAGCTCCCAGAGGTAAGAAGCAGAGTGGCTTCTCTGTAGCTGTCACCACCAGGAGAGACTGACCCATGACGAACCTAACTTGGGCAAGTTAGGGCGATAAGGAGCATTCTTGGAAGGCTTTTCTGGACAGTGGCTTTTGGATATCCGTTCGGGCTCAAGTAAGAAGGTATCATAGGCCAGCTGTTGTAAGCACTGAGGACAATGGTGACTGAGACAGACACCGGGCCTGTCTCATTCGCTTAAAACTGCAAATCTCAAAGGACAGGAGGTGCTCAAGGAACCAGAGCGATGCTACAGGTTAGGGGGGATTTGCTTCTAGTGGAAGAGCTTAGAAACAAAACTGCAGAGAGTGAAGATTATCCTTGGAAGAGCCTTCAAATCTTGCTTTTTCCATCAGAACTTGGGCTTGTAAGGACACACAAGCCAAGATTTAACTTCTTTTGCTCTCTTGGCATTCTGGTTGGGGCTTCTCTTTCATAGAGGCATGTGGGCCTGGATCTGGTTTTTCAAGTTGTTTGCCTATGATGTGACTCCACTGTTAGCATGCAACCATCACATTCAGAGTATTTTTTAAAGGATGGAAATAAGTAGGAGGAAAAGTGCAATATAAAGAAAGGGACTCTTGAGTCAGAAAATGCTCAGTTTAACATGTTGGCTCTACCCCTCACTTAGCTGAGTAACCTTTGGAGGATATTTAACTTCACTGTGCCTCAGTTTCCTTCTCAATGAGAACAGTGCCCCCAGCCCTGGAACTAAACTGAGTCAGTGGTCAGCTCACAGCACATTTTTGGGCTCATACTAAATGATCACTAAATGCTATGTGAACATGTTGTTTGGTCTGCTGAATACCACTTTCTGCCTATCTTCTAGAAATAACACCCCCTGTTGGGGGAAGGACCTTGATCCTTTCCCGGGTTATATCAGTGACTTCTATGGGGCTGCCAAGCACAGAATTCTCTATCCCTAACAACAGGATGGGAACTAGGAACTGGCTCCAAACTCTGGATTCTGTGAATGGTCTAGAGGTTACCATGGGTCCAATGGGACCAGTCAGAATCCTTCCTCAGGAGGTTTCCACATGCATAACTATCGAAAGGTTCTTTTCTTTGTTCACCATGTTAGTCTATGTCCCCAGAAATGCTATCAGTGATATCCTCTGCCCTAGGGACATGCTGAGGAAATGAAGGCAGCATTCCAAGAAGCAAAGAGAGTCCTGATAGACTACCAAGTCCTGGATCTGACTATCTTCATGGCTATTTTGAGTTCTGTTTCACTTCCTTAAAAATGCTCAATCACCTCTCTCTCCTTCCTACTATAAATACTTTCATTATATTTAAGATTTCATTAGCATGGATATTTCACACACTAAAAAAAAAAAGGAATTTATTTTATATCATCCTTCATAACTTTTGGAGCTCAATAGAACACCCCTAAAAATAAAATGTCATGTTTGATTCCTTGAGAAAACACGAACACAAAGCGCACATATATTTTTTTTTTTTAATTTTTATTTATTTATTTGACAGATAGAGATCACAAGTAGGCAGAGAGG
>RCUC01158754.1:0-55789 GCA_003697995.1 Taxidea taxus jeffersonii
GAGTCCCGCATCGGGCTCCTTGCTCAGCAGGGAGCCTGCTGCTCTCTCTGCCTCTGCCTGCCTCTCTGTCTGTCTGTGCTCACTCTCTCTGACAAATAAATAAATAAAATCTTTAAAAAAAAAAAAAAGAGGGACATGGTAAACTGATCTAGATTGTCATCAAGTGAGTAAGAATAAGGTAGATATAGTATGTAAGAGTAGAAGACAAGTAATCAAAATAGTCCATATGGTTTGTACAGTATATAAACTCTTAAAATCCTAAGCTACAATGTCTCTCCAAATCTTTGTTAGAGACACCAAGAAGAAATCTAACAAGACCAAGACCTTCAAGAGATCCCTTAGGCTAACTTGGAAATATAAGTATTAATATATTCACATATACACACAATCATGTGTGTGTATATGCATGTAGCCATGGGAAAAAAAAATACTCTGGTCACTAAAGTCAGGTCTATCCTTTGGTTAAAACTTTGGAGAACCATAATTAAGCCGACTCTGTGACAGTCATAACTTCACATCCTTGATCTGACTCCTCCTTGCCAGAAGTTTTGAATTTACCTTTTTTCATGTAATAATTGTACTTGAAAGTGTATTATAACAGTTCTATTATCCATATTCTTTTTCCAGTTCAATTCACATGACAATCGAGAGAAACTGGACCCAACTGTGAAGACAAGAAAATTAAAGCCAATGGGATCGCTGTGACTTGCAAAGTGATACAGCTACTTAGAGGCATGCAAGCCAGGGATCTGATATTTTTTTTTCCCCACTATTAGTCAACTAATTTTTCTCTAACATTTCTTGTTTTATATTTTTCTCATTTCCTCGTACTATTTCCGTACTGAATTTTATGCTGATAACTTTGGGTAACTCTCAGAGCTTTCTGAGGTCTTCACAGGAAGGTAAAAGGGAAAATCCGAGTTTCTGAGACATAACTGAGACCAAGAAAAAAGAATCCACCCATATGGCAAGTGTGTGTGACAACTGCACTGAAGTAGGAAGGGGAAAACACGTGCAGACCTAAGCAGTTCTGAAACTGACTGGAGGCTATGGGGTTAAAGATAAAGGGATCTTCATCTAGGCAGAGTACTGTAGTCAACAAAGCTTCTCCTCATGGGAGTAGGGGTTTTACCAAATCTGAAACCACTGTCCACATACCCTGGAGCTAAACATACAAACAAATGGATGGTGGACAGTAAGGGCAGGTTTCCCATTGTTAGAGGGGAAGGTTCCAGATAAGCAATGGGGAAGAGGCCAGAATAAATCCTGTGATGCTGGATTAGAGGGGGAGACATCGGTATGAACTCTGAACTCCCATTTAGGTTAGTATAGATGGATAAATACAAAAATGATAAAGTTAATTCATTATCTTAATGGGTGTGTATACACAGGTTAGTAAACCTATGTATATTTCCAAGTTCCATTTGCTGAGTGGGCCCTAAAGCAGTGACATTCAATAGCAGCAAGCACATCTAGTGCCCAGATCTTAGTTTCTGACACTGTTCTCCAAAACAAGGAATGAGGACTCTTTGGAGAAATGGCTGAGTCTAGGGCTAGGGCAAGGAATACACTAGATGAATCTGGAGTATCCTGTAGTGTTAGCAATAGGGAAGTGCTCCTAAAACAAAATAATGGGAGTATGTCACAGGGGCACAAGATCCCATTGAAAGTTCTTTCAATGGCCAAGGCTGGAACAATTGGAGTAACAACAACAACAACAACAAACCCATAGTATTGGGTTATAGCCCAATGTATAAATACCCATGAGTTCTAATGGATATAAATAAATGATTAAATAAATAAGGAAATGTAAGCAAATCTATGCAGAAGAAGCCCAAATAATTTATGCAGATATTCCCTTTCAAGGTAGTGGAGCTTAACCACCTTCTTCCCCTGGCCCCAAGTGTGGGCTGCACTTAGTGATTTCCTTCTAAAAAGTATGATATAAAAAGGGAGGGAGGAGTAACTTTATAATGAAGAAACTTATTTCAGCCAGGTGAACAAGCGTAACATCATCACTAAAGCATATACTTTTGATATGCTGAGAATACCGTGTGGTCTTCTTCCCAAGAACCCATAATCTCAATCTAATCAGGAAAAAAAATCAGACAAAACCCCAATGAAGAACTTTCTACAAAATCTCTACCAGTACTCCTTGAAACCATCAAGGCCATCAAAAACAAGGGAAGTTTGGGAAACCACTACAGTTTAAAGCCTAAGGATACACAACAACAAAATATAACATTGTATTCTGAATAAGATCCTGGGAAAAAACAAACAGGACATTAGGTAAAAATTGACATCTAAATGAAGTATTGACTCTAGTAATGGCCTGAATATATTGGTTTATTAACTGTGAAAATGTACCGTACTAATCTATAAGATGTTAATATTACCACACACACACAGCTTCCCAATGGATTTTCTTTTTTAATCTTGGGTTCTCTGAAGGTATTTGGTGAATCATTAACTCTCCAAAGGCCAGTACAGCATTTGCAACCAACTCTTAAAAACATGTACTAATGAAGGGAAGAAGTCATGGCATGGATATTCTAAAACACAAGATCTTTAAAATTGCCTCTATATTTGTTGAGGAAGATACTGAGGCATTCTTTCTCCTATCTTAGCTGCTCTCCTTTCTTTATTACATTTTGCTCGCCCTTATGCTAAAATGACTCGGCACACTGAATAGTCAGCAGTTGGTGGTGGGAAGCAGGGTTACGACACCATGGACTACAGTGTCTGGGATTTAAATACTGACGGATGATAGGCCTGCAAAGTGAGCAAGCCACACGGATAAGGAGGAGTTAGTCACATGCTCAAAAGCTTCTGTTAATTCTAGATTCAAGAATCCAAGGTTAAAGTTGTCTTTCAAGCAGCACACATTAATTGCAGATTCAGGCACTAATTAGAGGCTTTTCTCAAGTTGGTCAAAAATTCATAGGGCATGGGAAGCATTTTTTCTACTTCAATTCCAAACAGCACAGTGAATGAATATAATAAAAGAACTTAACCCAGCGTGATGCAAAATGAAAGAGTCTCTCTGAATGAATGGCATGAGGAGTTGGGGAGGATGGAGGTGCCACAGCAGTAGGTAGGGAGGAGACTAGAAAATTATGCTTTATATTCCAATCACTTTGAGAATCATGGCAGGTTCTGATCTCCACCCTATCCAATTTTTCTTATTCCTAAAGAGAGCAAACAAAGCAAAAGAAAACAGCCTTAGGCCCCAAAATAGCAGGTCTCAAACACTGCATATAACATGCATATAACACCTTACAGCAACCCACTGTGCATGATTTCTGAGCATCAGTAGCAAGAAGCAAGGGGATACAGGCAAATGAATCACTCCAGGGTCACCAGTTAGAAGTTATTCACCAATCCCAGTTCAGTGAGGTTGCCTGGGCACCTTAAGAAGTTGCAAACTCTACATACTAATGAAAATCCAAACTAAGCGCTCCAGATTTCCATCCAAGAAGCCCTGAATGAACGTATAAAAGACTCTCCCTTCTGCTTTTCCTGGCTGACTGTGATGCTCTAATCTTGGACCCACATAGCTATCTCAATGGGAATGTTTCTCTAAGTGAAACGCAACCATAGAATTGTGGGCTGGTTCCAAATTAATTACAATTTCTGGCTAAGTCACCCAGATCCCAGGGCCACTTCTCCAGGACATTCCTAGAAATTAGGATCTCTCCACGGGGGGATGGTCTGAAGCCAATGACAAACTGTTTCAGGAAGATAAAAGTTGGTCACCCAGTCTCAAGAGTAGGACAGCTTTTGGTATGGCTTATCCTCCAGAGCTCCCCATGGGATCGGGCTGAGGTCAGACCTCAGCTAAAACCATATCTTTCCCTAGATTCGTCCTTGCCTTACCCAAATTTTCTCAATTCCTTGCAGATTTCACCTGAGATGGTCCCTCAATAAACACCTGCACCAGAATCCCTCTCTCAGGCTCTGCTTCTAGAGAACCAGACCTAAGTTATCACCAATAAAAACCTCAAATAATAATAATGGTGATACCATCAACAACCACAAATACAACCGCACAACAGCAGCTTACATTTGTTGAGTGCTTATTATTGCTGGGCACTGTTCTAAGGGTTTTATAATAATCACCTCTCTTAAACCTCACAAAAACCCATGAGGTAGGTGCTTTATCATCATCCCCATTTTCAGAAGAGAAAATAGAGGATCAGAGAGTTAAAAAAAAAAAAATACTTGCCTACGGTCACACACCTCCTAAGAGGTAAAACAGGAATCCCAGGCAGTCTGGCTATAGAGGCTCAGCTCTTAGCCTCGATTCCACTCCAGCTCAAGCCCTAATATATTTTGCAACCACACAATTGAATGAACCTATTTGTTGCAAAGTTTCTCATCTTAGGGATCCCAAAATGTATCCGTAAGCAGCTAGTCTAGATTTGGCCATGGCATCCAAAGAAAGTGTGAAGAATTATGACCAAAAATACACTGCAGACCACCTGCTGATTTATAGGGTGCTGGGGACACCATGGACAGGAAGAGGCCTCCCACCTCCCTTTCAGCACAGTTTGGCCTGCAGGAAGTCACAATCCATGGACAGACTTAAGAGTATGTCTCTTTCATAAACTAACTTAAGGGAAATCAGATGGATATTCCTGAGCTGCTGTGCACCCTGTTCTTTATTTGAGTTCATGATCTCTGTTATAAGAACCCAAACTTCACATTTTAAAAAGTTGATCAGGAAATACTTAGAATATTCCCCCCTCTCTCCCCTTTCCCTCTCCTCTTCCCTATGAGTGCAGCTGCACAAGGCACTTCAACGGGGAGAATCTAGAGGGCTGTTTTTGCTTACAACAGCCAATTAGAAAGCAAAAGGCCAGCAAAGGCCTGCCAGAGATTCTCTGTGCCCTGGACAACTTCCCACATAAACAAAGTGGGGATTCCTTTAAAGAAAAGATGCCCTTGGCTTTCTTGAGGGTGAGAGTGATCTTCCTACAAAAACCACAACCTTTCCCTAGCCTTGAGTTCCCCTTATGCAAAACTCAAGTATATGTGGTTTTACTTCTGCATAACCTTTCTCAACAAGCCCACAAGATTTTGGGTTCCAGTATAAGTGATTTGCCAATTACTCCAGTTGGGGTTAATTAGAAAAAATGGTAACCCGGGTTTATAGAGGAAGTAGGAGGTAACTCAGAAGGCAGAATCGGGGTAGAAATTTTGGCAATAAAATTTGGAAGGAGAGAAGAGAAGAAGATGAGTTTAAATCAGATCCAGATTAAGACTTTTAAGGACCAATACTTGGTGAAAAGATCATTGTAAGCTCCTCACTCTATATGTAATTCAAACCCAAAACTTTATACCTTAAATAATGGTTATAACATATGCCATAATGAAACTAGTTTTGTTTCTAATTTTATTTTAAGTTGTAAAAGTCTGAAGTCCATAGCAACTGAACTCCCCCTAGCTTTTTGGAACCTTTGCTTGGGCCGCCTCATAAGATGCTTGCTGACTCTTGCACAAAGCAGCATGAGGTAAAGTGAAATCTATGTCTTAAAGCTGAATCTTTGTGCCTGTTGGGAAAAGGGAAACAATGGTATGTGCAATAGTTGCTGATGTCTCTACTTGGCATAAACTAACATCAGACAAATCTGAGCATTCACATTTTTCTGCATTCTAGAGGCCAAGGAAGATGCTAGAGTTAGGACATAGAAAGATAGAGGCTATAAGTTCTGTGCTATGACATTCTAACAATGTCTCAAAGATGTTGACTCTCCAGGAGAAATCCTAGACACATAAGGGAGAAAACATCTTGATGTGTGCTCACGACTGATAACAAAATAAAGCAACTCTATACGCATAACCAATAGTCACCCAGAACACTGTAGTTCCATCAGACTCATTATTAAAATACCTGCAAATAGGCTGTCCTGATTGTAAACCAGGGGATGGCCTCAGCAACCTCTACTCCCCAAGCCTTTCTCAGGGACTCCAGGAACCACAGGCATTGTCACAAGCCAGTGACAAACACCTGGACCAGCTCAGATCAGTGTCCACTCTGAACTGTTGGTGCTCCCCACTCATGGCACACCTACCTATAACCGTGGCATTGAAACCATAAGCCAGGAAGAGCATGACATTTCCTCAGCAAAGCGAGCTGAAGAGTGGGAAAGGAGAGGATAATGGCTATTATAGCCTATTTATAATAAATACAATATATTTTAAAGAAAATTCTGACTTCCTTTTAATGTAAAGTTTCTCAACTATAGTTTTCTCACTATGAGGTTTTCAGGACTCTAATCTTCAGAGCTGGAAAGACAAGTCTTTACTTTTAAAACCTGCTATAGGTAAGCAAAGACACCTAAGGACACATTAAACTTATTCACGTAAACCACTCAAACATGCGGCAAAACGCCGTCCATAATTTCATTCAACACAGACCTAATGAGGCCCCTCTATGTTTCATGCGTCCTTCCTGGTGCTGAGAATCCACCTTCTGGAAAGACCCAGGTATACTTCTCCAGAATACGCTGTCCACGAATCCTATCGCCTCGCTCCCTCTTTAGAATGATTTCACACTTACAGACTCCCACGGGAGAGGGTTTTCTAGAGCTCAGTTGTCTGAGAGCCTTCCCCCCCGCCCCCCGCTTATTTTCTGTAGTGAGCGTTTTTTGCTTGTTGAGACTCACATACAGATGGTTCCTTAGGCACCAAAAAAATGGTGTATATTGTGTAAGACTGATGACATGTGCACATACATACAGGCAGCAGCAAAATAGCATCAAAACAGCTGCACTCATAGAAGTGTTTGTTTTGTTTTGTTTTGTTTTTAATGTGTCCCTCCTTTTCCTTTTCTCTCTTCCTTCCTACTGTCTTTCCTTCTTTCCTCTCTCATTCCTTTCTTCCTTCCTGCCTTCCTTCCTTTCTTCTTTCTTAAACTTCTACCTCTTACAGTAGTCTTTCTATTTTGAAAGAGATTGAGAGAAAAAGAAATGAGGAAGGGAGAGAGGAACTGAGGGAGGGAGGAAGGATGGAAGAAGGCCTTAGCTTGAAATTCTAATTGTCACAGCCCAGAGAGGTACGATAATATTGGATAAGCTCTCTGCTTCAAGCTAAGGAATTCAACTCCCTTTTCCATATATCTTCTTTTATGGAGGACCGTTCTTCTTACAGACTTTCAGTATCTGCATTAAAACCCTCCTCATATCCCACTGTCAGTACATCATCTCCCTAATAAATTGCCTTCTGCTTGGTAATACCTTGTTTGGTTTTTATTTTCCAAAACTACACTTTGGAGATGAGAGAGTGGAATTTTAAAAGATATTACAAAATTAAAATTTCTGTCTGTTGCAGTTTCTAGGAACTAAAGCTGATCCTCATCAAGTTATGCTAATTTACTGTATAGTGTTTAATTAAATCTTACCCCAGGCAATCTACTTCCAGGGTTTATTTTCTACAGCTTAGAACTTGCAAACATGAAAATGCCTTTCAATTTAAATTAAAAAAAAAAAGAAAGAAAGAAAGAAACTATTCACTGAAGTTTATTAGGAAAAAAAGTTTACTTTACATCCTGGGCTTCAGCCTCACTCCCTTTCTCATTCTTATTCTTTGTCTCTTTCTCTTTCCAAGAAAACAAATGCTTCTTAGAAATTGCCTCCCTCTATCCTGAATAGTAGATAGGTATGTATCTCTCTGAAATGGCAACTTTTTTTAACTGGCCCATTTCCCAGACAGATTGTGTTCAGCTAAACGTAAACATAAGCGACTGGGAATAAGATGGGACCTATTTCCGCAGGAAGTGACAAGGACGCGTGGGTCTCAGTGCCACCTGCTCCTTGAGTCCACTTACATGGGAAAAAAAAGCTGACTTCAACAGGGGGCCTCAGCTCTTATACACACACACACACACACACACACACACACACAATGAAGTTACTCTCTCCTTTCATCCTGACCCCACTGAATGGCCCCGACTCCATCATCTGCCAGGTGCCCATAAAGAATCTTGTTCCCTGCATCTTTCCTTGTAGAAAATGACTGCACAGCCAAGAGCTGCCCGAGGCTTACAGAACTTCTGCTAAACCATCATGCAAGGTTCCTGGGTCCTGGGAAAACAGAAGCAGCCAACCTGAAAGCTGATAAGTTTTGCTCCAAACAGGCTTTTTTTTTTTTGTCCTTTTGGAGAAAATATTGCATCTGAATGTTATGACATTGTCCCAAACCTTGATTTTAAGTAAACCAAGTGCTTTCAAATCATGTTCCAGAGCAAGTACTATATTACCTTTATAATTTTCCATCATTTCCTTAATTTGAGTTGAAACAGTGAGCAATGGCCTCTGACACCTGAATGGTACATACAATTCAAAATCAACATAGTGTCACTGAGGTGTTGAACTTTTCCCATCAAAGTCCTCTAAGCCAAGACATTACTTTACCTTTTGTTGTGTAGACTTCTGACCTTTCCGATTTAAGTCACGGAGAGGAGGAACAATCTCTTATACATCAAATCTACTCAACTTCTCTGGAGCACTTGTGGTAGGCAGCTTCCAAGATAGCTTCTAATGATCTCAGTCTCCTGGCATTCCCATCCTGTATACTTCCTTCTACATTGAACTAGGGTTGGTCAGTGAGGTCAATGAAATACTGTAGAAATGTATGCCATTTCCAAATTTAAGTTATGAAAGATGACATCTTCCATCTTGGATACTCACTTTGATCATATGCTCCTGAAGAGGCTAGTGCCATTCCATGCAACACTCAGTCTATGGAGAAGCCCAGATGACAAGGGGTTCCAGCCAACAGCCAGCAAGGAACTGAGACCTGCCATTACTATCTAAGTGAGCCTGGAAGCAAATCCTCCCACAGTTAAGCCTTCAGATGAGACTTCAGCTCCTGCCACAACTTTGACTACAATTTAATGAAAGATTATGCTAGAACCACAAAGCTACCCAAATTCTTAACTCATAGACACTGGGATATAAATGTTCATTATTTTAAGCTGCTTGTCTAAGGGCAATTTGTTATACAATAATGTATCGCTAATACAGAAATGTGGACTATCCTATCCTTTCGTCTTCTGGTATTTCAATCAAAGTCTGAATAAGTAAAAAAATAACTTGGTTATTTACAACAGAGGGATTTAATGCAGGGGACTGGTTATACAGGTAATAGAAATGTTGTCAACTTAGAGAACAGTGAGAAAACCCAGAGACTAGCAGCATAGAGCTGCCATGCCCACCCTTAGACAAGAATGGCAAAAAGAGAAGGTGGTATTACCAGAGCCTGTGAGCCACATAACTCTCTACTACTCTACTCACTGTCTAACAGGACTTTCTGAAATAGTGGAAATTATCTATATCTGCATTTTCCAATATGGTAGCCTTTAGCAACAGTGGCTACTTAGGACTTGAAAGGTGGCTAGTACACCTAAAGTAATGAATTTTTGCTTTTAAGTTTAATTAATTTAAATTTATATAGCTGCATGCCGCTATATAAGGTAGTGGCCACAATACTGCACACTGAAGCTCTAGAAGCTATAACCACAGTAGGCCATTCCCTTGGAAGAAGGAGCAAAGGACATGTAGCTGCTGTGTAAGGTGTCATCAGAGCTAGAGAGGGACCAGGAGAGAGTGAGACCTTGACATGTCTCATCCCTCTCTAATTTCCTCCCAATACTCCCCACTGGTGATAGCTAGTAGAAAGCACATTCCAGGAGCTTACTTCCCTGTGGGATACAGAGAACAGCAGAGAGGAGGTATTAACCAAAAATGTAGCATATGCCCAAAAAAGGTAAGCCTAGTGGTGGGTATTATGGAGGGCATATGTTGCTTGGAGCACTGGGTGTGGTGCATAAACAATGAATCTTGAAACACTGAAAAAATTAAATTTAAGAAGAGAGAGAGAGAGAGAAGGACTCAAAACCTTGATGAGCTTTAGAATATCCATAAGCTCTACCTTTCTTTTGATAAAGAAAACACCACCATCTTGTTTTGGGTTTTACAGTAGCCTTGGATGCAGCCTTGGGACCTAGCCAATCAAATTTTTTCTTCCAAACAAGTACAGCCTTCTCCCTAAAGGAATTCAAGCAAGTAAATGTCTCTTCATCTTGTTCTATGTGTTGAATGGGTTATTGTGTTTTACATGGTAAGCTGTAAACTACTATATTAGTGGCTTAAAAGAATATATGTATTACCTCACAGTTTTCGTAAAACAGGAATGCAGGCAGAGCTTAGCTATTTCCTCTGTTCAGGATCTCCCAGGCGGTAATCAAAGTGTTGTTTCTTCTAGAGGCTTGATTAGGGAAAAATCCACTTTCAAGTTCACTCAGATCATTGGAAGAATTCATTTCTTTGTAGCTGTATGACTATGGCCTCTCTTCTGGAGGCTACCCACCTCCCAATAGACAGTTCACAAAATAGATATTTGATTCTTCAAGACCAGAAGAAGATTTCCTTGCTCCAGTCTGCTAAGAGGGACTCTTACATAACAAAATGTAATCATGGGCATGACACTCCATCGCCTCTGCCATTTAACACAACCTATTCAAGGAACCGACATCCCATCACCTCTGCTATACTCCATTGGTAGAAACAAGTCACAGATTCTGCCTGCACTCAAGGGGAGGGGATTTTACAAGAATGTTATTCACTGGAGGTTCACCTTGGGTTAAGTCCTCCACACTACTGGAGAACAAAGTCTATATCTTATTATCTTATTAATATTTGATGTTTATATTCTTGACAAACTTCATAGTCCTTAGCACACTAGGGTTGCTTTATAGTTTCTCCAGTTAGAAAATCATATTTCCAAAAAAATGCTCCAACATGCAGTAAGATGGGAAACGCATGAGCAGCAGGATAGTATGAGCGATGAAGCGTCTGCTTGACTAGAAAACACAGTGAGATGCATAAGCCTAGACAGCACAGGCTTGGGCACTGAAACAAAAGCACAGACACAGTAGTTACTGCCTAATTCAGGAACATGGTATAAGATAGAAGTCATGCATATATGGCTGTGTCACAGGTCAGGAGGCAGATGGAGTTTATTTGGTTCACATGTCATTGCTTGAAAATATAAATCAGTGCTAACATTTTCTAATCAGAAAATTTCACACCAGAATTCAGATTCTTTCTTGTTTTGAAATTGCTGCAATCAGTGGGATATGACTTGGGGCTACCTTCTTTAAATGAGGTGTGTATTTTCCAGTCCAATCAATCCTTACTCAGCCCCTTCCATTTAGAATTAATGTGAGTTTGCAATCTGTGATCTAAGGTAATACAACAAGGGGTCCCAAAAGGTGAACCAGGCTCAACTTCCAGAAACAGAGGGAATGATTAAACTTCAGAAGTCCAGACAGATTGCTGAGATTTGGGGTTCCCGAGATGTGAAGAACATTGAACCAGAGAGAGGCTCTACTAAGAACAAAGCCAGATTAAAGTTATAAGGAGATGTATTATTAAAAAAATAATAAAATAAAAGTTATAAGGCAACTCTACAGACCACAGCCTTTACAGAGGAACTCAGGATAGGGACAGGAAAGGCAGCCACTTCTGTGGAGGCTAACTAAAAAAAGTACCTTTGTGCTACAGAATCCTATGATCAGAACTGGGACATTGAAACCCATAGGATTTGGGGATTCTGCCTTGGTGCCCTTATTCACAGAGCAGTACAGCTGGAAAAGGGACTTAATGCTCCTCTCCCCCAGAGCAGAAAGGCAAAGAGCAGAGCTCCATCCCCCAGAGAGGACCAGCTCAGAAACTAGAGATAGGAACTAAGTCAACATCTAGAAATTCAAGTAAATTCCTTGAAGAGATGAGGTATACAGTTGGGGCTGATAAAGAGATTCATCCCACTCAATTCTTCAAGTATAAGAATCCAAATTTGTTTAAAGAAATGTTTATCTGGTTTTCTTCAGAATTAAGGTGTTAAAGAGTGTGTCTCCTTCTTCCCTTAAAAACAAAATGTCATCATTGAATCTCAGACATATTTGAGATTTTTTATTTATTTATTTGATAGACAGAGATCACAAGTAGGCAGAGAGGCAGAGAGAGAGGAGGAAGCAGGCTGTCCGCAGAGCAGAGAGCCCGATACGGGGCTCGATCCTACATGACCCTGGGATCATGACCCGAGCCGAAGGCAGCAGCTTTAACCCGCTGAGCCACCCAGGCGCCCCTTGAATCTCAGACATATTTAAAATCATGAATGCAGAGCTTCAG
The DNA here is from genome assembly GCA_003697995.1 of Taxidea taxus jeffersonii. Taxonomy (NCBI): domain Eukaryota; kingdom Metazoa; phylum Chordata; class Mammalia; order Carnivora; family Mustelidae; genus Taxidea; species Taxidea taxus. The sequence continues at coordinate 12,195 of RCUC01158754.1, forward strand.
GAACAATTGGCAGAGTTTCTACTCCAAAGGAGAAATCGCTGATTTTATGAATTTTCCCAAAGTGGTGGATAAAATAGATTACTCTTCTCTGAAATCTTTTTTTCTTCTTTTCTGCCTACCGCCTTTCCTATTTCCTAGTTGTCCCCTATGTAGATGTAGGGAAGGGTCAACCTCCTGCTAGTAAATTTCTAAATACTTAAACTTTCTGTCAGTAATTTCTAATACTTGGTATAGTCCCTGATTCCCGTGATGATTAGTTGAGAGTAATTACTATCCACTTTCACCACTGGACGCTCACAGAGAGATGTGGTTTGTTCTTGACTGGCAAGCTTCTCAACCATGCTTGGCAGCCATTCCTATTCTTAGTTTATAAAGGGCCTGTGTAGTGATGAAAAGGTGGGGTATCGGGATCAACCACAATGATAATGGGAGTCTGCTGAATGATTGCACAAAGGAGCAGCGACCAGGTAGGTCTCGGTGGAGGAGCAGCCCTCCCAGCTCAATGCTGTCTATACTATGGTTAGTTTCATATGTCAAGAGTGGCATGTATTTAACCCCTGGTGCTTAGGCAGGCCACAAGCTACAAAGAGCAAAGTAAAACTTCTCTTGAGAAAAATATAATCTGGTATTATGATGAAGGTGAGAGTTCTTGAGAGAAGGAGGAAAAGAAATTCAGTGGCAGGAGATTTCCTACTGCAGCAGATGGAGCCACATCCTCAATGTAATTATAAGGACTACGGAACCCCCCCCCCCCCATTTCTTTCCCAGATCGATGGCTCTCACTATTTTCTCCAGCCCTCCACCCAGTATCTGGAAGTCTCCACAGTGGTGTAAGTCTTCAGATTGGTTGTTTTTATTTCACTTTTCTTGAAAACCTTGAAGAAATCAGCTGAATATTCATTAATTTAAAAAATTCATCTAGCCAAATTCTTCAAGTCATGGCTCAAGGTTTATTTGCTCATGAACTCATCAAGTAAGTGCTCCCTGCATGTTCTGTGAATGGGCTGGATGGTGCTGCTCCCAGGAAGGCAGGGTCACCACTTTTGATTATCATACCCTAAGGGAGGGAGCATGGCAATTTCTGTCCTTGGGGGATGACTTTATTGCCTCTCCATGGAGCATATCTCTGGCTTTAAGAGGAAGCTCTTTGGTACTAAGAATTTGGTAAGAAAACCTCCTTCTTTTCAGAATCAGTGCCCCACCCTCCACACTTAGTACTCCCTTGAGTACCTGCTAAGTAAGCAGGCATGTCCAGCTCTCTTATGGGTCTCTTTTCAGGGGAACTAGGTTCCAGTTCATAAACATGACTGAAATCTGGTTGCAAATATACCCCAAGAGTTAGAAGCTGATGCTGCAGACACGGTAAAACTCTATTGTCAGCCAGGCTCCTCTATTCCATTAGGACGGGGCTGGGTGGGAAGGAACTACAGTGAACCAAGTAATTTTGCAATTTAAGTGAGAGAACTTGTGAGGAAAAGGATGAAGTTGGGGGGTGGGGGTGGGGTCCATGACTCCCTTTTACAAGGTAGACAAAAGAAAGGAGATCCAGATTGCTACAAATAGATATGCAGTCTCCTCATACTCTGTGACCAACACAGTATTGTGTATCTCACTGCTCCTCTCCCTGCCTGTCTCTGGAACAAACATAAAATCATATGTTTGAGTCATATAAACATAGTTTGTGGCATAGAAGAAGATTCAGATCACAGTTCTGGGGTTCCAAATCTCACTTTTCATCTGACACTTCTTTAGTCCATTTGGGAAAATGAATCATGTGGAACAGGAATGACTTATTCTTTCAATCCTAACCTTTGCTGATCTCCTTACTATCTAGTTATTCAAAACTATTAGGGATGCCTGGGTGGCTCAGTCATTAAGCAACTGCCTTCAGCTCAGGTCATGATCCCAGGGTCCTGGAATCGAGCCCTGCATCAGGCTGCCTGCTCAGCAGGAATCTTGCTTCTCCTTCTCCCACTCCCCCTGCTTGTGTTCCCTCTCTTGCTGTCTTTCTGTCAAATAAATAAATAATATCTTTAAAAAAAACTATTAAACAAGGAGAAAACATAAATATGATGTGGAATGGTGGTGTGTGTGTGCTGTGTGTGTGTGTTGTGTAAGACATCAAGTCTGAAGATAACAAGCTGAGGCTAAGAGCATGCACAATTCCAGTTCTCATTGGATAGTCTCTTCATATGCTGCTGGGTAACAAACCTCCCCGGCAACATTCATTTACTTAGCTCATGAAATTGTAAATTACAGATAAAATTTTGGCTTAGACTTACAGATACTGGCATGAAAGACTCTCTCGATTTATTGTTAAGTAAAAAATAATAAAAATAAATGAAGAAGTTGCAAAACAATACATATTGTATAGTCCAATTTCCAGAATTGCAAAACTCAAAAACACAGAATAGAACCATAAGAACCATATGTATATACATGGTTTTGAAATATATACAAAGTGGTTACTCCAAAGGAGGAGTAGTGAGTAAACGGACACCTATCCATTTTATTCTAACTACTTCTGTATTATCTGAATTTGTGAAAATAGCTGTAGTTATTACTTCAGTAATTAAAAGTAGATATATTAATTAAATAGACTTTACAAAGCCATTCTAGATTCAATTTTCTTGGTGTATCAATGACTACAACCCATCATCCAATAATTGATCAGTGTCATTTGAACTGGCCACCAATATCTCTCCTTTTTAAAGATTTATTTATTTATTTGAGAGAGAGATAGGGAGAGGAAGCTGGGGAAAGGGCAAGAAGGAAAGAGAGAGAATCCTCAAGCAGACTCCTTGCTGAACATGGAGCCCAATGTGGGGCTCCATCCCAGGACCCTGAAATCATGACCTGAGCTGAAATCAAGAGTCAGATGCTCAACTGACTGAGCCACCCAGGTGCCCCTACCTCTCCTTACTCTAATATTCAATAGATTTTATTATCTATTTACAACATACAACACTTATTCTTAAATTCGAAAACGACATGCCTTTGCTTCCCAATGAAGCCAGTAAGTACATGAAAGCAAGAATCTCCTCTTATGTTTTATTTCCTGCCCTCCCACCATCTGGTTCATTGTTAATGTACATAATAAATATTTGATAAATACCAGGTAAATTTAACTCACACTAAGTCTCCTTTATAGGCTAAAGATTTAATTGTTGTAAATGTTTAAAATGATAGAGACTACATACATACAGGAATACAAACATCTCCCTAAAATTTACACCCTTTAGTGAGTATTCCCCACAGTCACTGGTTTGAATTATGCAGAGGCAGGAGAGGGCAGGGAAGGAAGTACCCCTTTAATAGACTGGCTATCTCTGTTTTCTATGTCCTGTATCACTTTAAAAGCAGTCTTAAAATAGTGTATTACTGAGTTTTTTAGAGTTAAGAAGGAATTGATAAAAGAGGAAATTTTTGAGATCTGTGGATAAAATTATAAAATTTGTTACAGCATTATTGATAAGGCAAATTGAGAAACAGGCTAAACGTCAAAAATAGAAATATTTAAATAAATTAAGATCTTCACTTCAGAAACAGTTGCATAGACATGTTTTTGAGCTCTAGTTCAACACAGGTCTCCTCTGCTCCTAATTCTTATTGAAAGGAATAGCTGAGGTTAAAAACAGGGAAAATGTTATGCTAGCTCTGGAAATCAGGTAAGGATGCTACTTATAAGCCAGACATTTTATTTATATTTCTAAAATATTTATTTATTTATTTATTTATTTATTTATTTATTTGAGAGAGAGAGAGCGCACAAAGATCATGACCTGAGCCAAAACCAAGACTCGGCTGCTTAACCAAATGAGCCATCCAGGTACCCCATACAAGCCAGACCTTTTAAGTAACTAAGTAAAAATTAGACTAAATAAAGAAATAGAGAAATAAAATCCCATTGAGAAATTAATGAGAGAGACTCCCATCCAAGGTAAAGAAAAATGTTTAAAAAATGGCAAATGCTGAATAATTTGTGTAGTATATGATTAGTTATAATCCAGACTGGAAATCACAGATAATTCTAAACAAAAATGGGAGTTTGTCCTCTTCTATGTTCTCCTCCAGGAAGGTAATATAAAAAAATCATTTTTCTCAAGGTTCCACCTTAAAGGAGAGGCACAGATATTTTTTTCTTTTCATTCCTAGACCTTTTTTTTTTTTTTTTAAATTTAAAAATAGTTTTTAGGGTTTTCTGGATGGTCAGAGTTGCAAGTACTTAGAGGAATCAAGAGCTAAAGAAAATGTTCTCATAATCTTCTTTAACCTAAATATGAAAGGCCATTAAGTTAAACATCCAAGGCCAAGTCCTTGAAAAAGAACAAATTCTTAGGTGCTATGTATGGTCAAAATAGAAGAGAAAAGTGACCCCTCCTAATCTCAGACTTCTAGTCACTGAGCCAAAAATTCTCATAGATCTATCTCCATTGTGAGGATGAGCTGGTGATGGACACAGCACTAGTGACCCTTCTGGGCCATGGGTTCTGGCTTTCCAGAACTGCTTATTCCTGGAACAGCCACAGGATCAAGTTAGTCTTCAGAACATCACAGATTTTCCATTGTATGCCCAGGGTTCACGCTTTACAGGGGACCCTCAAGTCTTACTCATTAGCAAGTGCTCATCCCTCAGCAATCCATGTCTTCTGAGGTCCTCTGACACCATACTGCATACAGATTTATGTGTTTAAAAGTTCTATTATTGGGGCATTATATTATATTACTGAGTGGCTCAGTCCATTAAGCACCTGCATTCAGCTCAGGTCATAATCCTGGGACTGAGCCCCAGCTCAGCAGGGTGTCTGCATCTCCCTCTCCCTCGCCCCTCCTCACAGCTCATGCTCTCTCTCTCAAATAAATAAAATCTTAAAAAAAAAAAGCCCTATTATTGGTATCACTACCATATCCTGTTTAACAAGACAAAGTGTATAACATTATTAACTAAAGATTTCTTTTGTTAAAAGCTGTTACTTTTTCTTTCCTGTCATAAAATTAATAAAAATACTAAATTTTATTAGTATGATAGCATTTATTAGTAGTAATAAAAATATAGTTTGTTCAATAAAAATAGAGATAAAGGGAGGAATGAACATCATTTGTTTAAATATTGATATAATGCAAATTTAAATGTTATCAAAGATTGTGGGAAATTCTAACAATATTCAATATACTCTAAGTATAGAATGTTAAAAAGAAAACCACAGGCCCAAAATAGTAACAGTTTGTTAGGGACCCAAGTCAGTAAACTGAGACTAAATACCTAAACTGACTGAAATTTCAGCCTCTCCCAGAAATGCAGTTTTAATAAGTCAGTCAGAAATTTTCTGATGGGTTCCAATGAGTCTGCCATGGGGCACTCTTCATTCCCCAGAGGAAGATGAGATAATCTGTATTAGCCCCTTTGCTCTACTCTCCAAGAGAAAATTACCTTGTCTGGAATAATCCTTGCTTTTCTTTTGCTTATAACTTTCTTGCCCCGCCCTCCTTCCTACAAAAACCCTCCATTTTGTACAATTCCCTGGAGCTCCCCTTTGCTTACTAAACAGGATGCCTTCCAATTCATGAGTCATCTAATAAACCAGATTAGACTGTTAAATTTATTTGACTGAATTTTATTAATAAGAGTACAATTTTGTTTAAAAAAGAAAATGTTTGTATATTTCTATTTAAGTTTGTATGTGTACCTGTGTTCATGTATATATATGCGTGTACACATATATATGTGTATACATACAGGTTGACAAAAGATATCTCCAGTACTTGTCATCTCTAGATGCTAAAATTACCTATAATTTGTTTTCTTTCATGTGTTCAAAATTTCCTATAATCAACACATCTTAAACTGATAAAAGTAATCATTTTAAATTTAAAAAGCTTAATATAAACAACAAAGATGAACAAAATTGTTTTTCTTATAATAGATTAGAATTATAAATTCAAAAGAAGGTAAAACAGAACCTAAAGGCAAGCCAATGTTCAATACAATGTTAAATAACAAAAAAAGACAAGCCAATGTTCATTACAAAATGAACAAAATTTTAGTACTTATTGTAATCAATTTCATTTACCTAGCGATGCTTTAACTATATACTTGTGCAATATTCTGAATTCAAGTCAATATTTTTGATGAATAACACTTGGTTAAATCTGTCAATATCCTACTAGGAAGGTTTTCTTGATTTTTTCACTTTTGTTTTTGTTTTGGTATATAATGAAAAGAATGCTAAACTTAATGATCAGAGACTGGAATTCAAGAATGTATCAGACATCTTCCAACTGTCTAAATCTGGCTATCACTTAACATCTCTGAATCTCTCAGTGTTGACCAAGTACAAAACTTTGTTACACATTCACACTCCTTCACAGGATTACTGTGATGGACAGATATAATTTTGGAACTTTGTGTAAAATTGTATAAAGAGAATTGTATTAGTTTGGTGATCTAGAATCTTTGGTTTTGGCACAGGCACCTGTAATTGCTAATGGCAAACCACAGTAAAAAATTATTTTTAAAAAAGTTTTAAATTTAATAAAGGAATAGAAAACATTTCCTAGTATATCACCCAAAGATACCAAAGAAATGATGCATTATCCTTCACAAAGTGAAAGATAAATATAATTCAATTGCATTACTCACATACTACCAAATGGAGAAATGAGGTCCCTGTATAAGTTTATAGCTCAGATCATGACCAACATACATTCGATCATGAAAAAATGCTTGCCTTCAAGTCATTACTATTTTGAAAGTCAAAGAATTAATCACCAGAAAATCTATCACTAAGATTCGGATTCAAATGTGGCTGCAGAAAGTCACACAGTATCTATCTTGCCAAGAATATGTAGCTCAAATTATAATTGATGGTAGTTTATTTTTATGAGACTTTAAATTTTATAAATAGTCTTTGATTGAAAATAAGATGATTGCAATGTAGTATAATAACAGAATATAGTCACTGATGACAGTACATGAAATTTGACAACAAATTGAAATACTTGGACAAAGAACAGAGAAACACTCAAATACCTTGGCAACAGACACAATTATGATGATAAAATTATGTATCAAACTAATTCTTAAAGGGCAAGTATGTATTTGTAAGTAGGAAGACTATGTAATATACATATATATATATAAGTCTAAGAACATTAAAAAAATTCTAAGAGCCACATAAGGCACTGGAATTAAACACAGATAGTTACCAATTAATGAGGGCAAATATTTAATCATACATATGCATAAAGCATCAGAGCTTAGTCATGTAGCAATTTTACATAGTACAAAAATGATTAAAGATGAAAGCAGAAAAAAATATGTAGGTAACAGCAATTGTCCAAATACTAGAATTTCTGCTCATAAACTATTATTACACTTTCATTATATCCAGGTATCTGGGATCCTATCATATTTTGATGACAGTTTGATGACTTCATTATTATACCTAATTCTTTCAATTAAGAAAAAATGGCCATCCCAGTAATTGAGAATCAAAGTGTATTTAACACAAAAACATAATACACATTTTCTTATTTTGTTTCATTTCGTTTCTCAGAGGTGCCCTTAGATTAACATTATCGCCACTATAAAAGGAATTTAGGTGAGATTTGTTTCATTGAGCCTTGACTTTTGCTTGACATTTTATATTAATTAGGACATATCTCCCCTAACTGTAACTAGGATTGATACCATAGTAAAAAGTAATAGAATCTAATGGAAGAGAAAGCCAAAAGAGATCCAAAATATATAAGGATTTAAATGCAGAAAAATGGCATTTCAAACTCGTAGGGAAAAACAGAATTCATTGGTACTATGCTTAATGCACAAGCTCTATCTTAGGCCCATGGTACCTTATTTAACAGAGTGTCCGGCACATACTCAACAACCAGTAAAAAACGTTATTGAGTAATTCAGTGAAGAAAAAGTTCAAGAAAAATATTTGTTAATTTTCAACCATATAGAAATTTAAGACTATAAAGAAAAAAAATTAAAATAATGATTTTTTTAAAATGGCAATTGTTATACCTCATTCAGCTTTGTTTAAGCTTTATTAAGCAAAACAAATAAGCAAAAGAAAACAAAACAAACAAACAAAAACAAAAAACAAAGAAGAAACAAGATACCATGCAAAATTTGGGCTGATCCAAATACATAAAGATGAAAAAGTCTGTAAGAAAAAAAAATACAATTAAAAGAAAAATGATAGAATAGGGAAATATGGTATATGTTATGACAAGTTAGAATTTGACAAATCAGGAAAAAAAAATTCTAAGCTAAATTAGCAAGGATATCAATAGGTAAGTTACAAAATACATATAAATAGCCAATAATCTTGAAAAACAAGCATACTAGTCATGAAATAAATGCAAAAGAACACCATAATGAAATATCATTTTTTAAAAAAGATTTTATTTATTTATTTGACAGAGAGAGATCACAAGTAGGCAGAGAGGCAGGCAGAGAGATTGAGAGAGAGAGAGAAGGAAGCAGCCTCCCTGCGGAGGAGAGAGACCGATGCAGAACTCGATCCCAGGACCTACTACGATCCTGACCTGAGTCGAAGGCAGAAGCTGACCCACTGAGCCACGAGGGCACCTCTGAAATGACATTTTATTTTATTTTTTTAAGACTTCATTTATTTATTTGACGGAGAGAGAGAGCACAAGCAGGTGAGCCGCAGGCAGAGAGGGAGAGGATGACCCCCACTGAGCAGGGAGTCCATTGTGGGGCTGGATCCCAGGATCCTGGGATCATGACCTGAGCTGAAGGCAGATGCTTAACTGACTGAGCCACTCAGGTGCCTCTGAAATGCCATTTTAAACTAAAGAATTTCCAAAAACTAAAATAAAAGGTAATAGTGAAGATGGAATCTTCCCAAAGGCAATCAGAATGCATAGACCAAAAACTGCAAAAGCACACTATACTTTTACCTATTATTCCGTATACATTTCAAATCACTTATCAAATGTACACATTAATACCGATACACAAAACAGTTCTCTATAATATTTACAATAGAGAAATCTAGATGCCTATAGCAGATATAATTAATTGCTCCCCACATTCTATTCTCCCGTTCTTCATTTTGTAATAACACCACCATTCTCCTCCCCAGGTTTTATCAGATGACATTTTTATAAGGAAGTTAGTTGCCCTTCACATAAAGGGCAAGGACATGGTGCTCATGAAATAATTCCAATCACAAAAAAAGGGCAAAACCCTTGAAGATGGAAGAGAAATAATACAGAAGAAATCTGGATTTTAGGGGACCTCACAGAGCAAAGCCACTCATCACAGCCCGTCCACCTGCTTACCTCTGTGCTCTATCAAGAGAGAGAAATACACTTCTATTGTATTTGACTGACTAAAGTTCTCTTTGTTCCAGCTGCTTAGTCTCTACCCTAATTAATACAATGTCCAACAGTATAGGATTACCTAAATAACTTCATTCATTTCACAGAACACTAGCCAGCTACTGAAAATCATATTCCTGAAAATAAAAAATGTAAGAAATGGGAAATGCTCATGGTGTGGAGATTATTTACTAATCTGGGGAAAGCTGATTAGTAAATAACAGATATAATAAATATATGAATATCTCAAATTAAAGACAGAAAAAATACAAGGTTAAAATAGAGAAGAGAAAAAATGTAACAATGGTTCTAGATCTTTGGGAATATAGATCATTTATTTTCCTAATTTACTATTATGGCTTTGTATTCTTTTGACAGAATATAATAAAACTGGGGGAAATCTTCAAAAAAATAATAAAATAAAATTCCTTAAAAAGAACTTAAAATGCTACAATTGAATGAAGAGGTGCTTATACCTGGATATTTAAAGAGTGAATCCAAAAGTATGAAATAGTTACATTGAAAGGTAAAGTGCTTTCCTCATAGTGGGAGCTTAATACATGTTTATTAAATTGGACCCAAGCAAATACATTTTCCATGAGGCCATTTGATAGCATTTTAATGAACTCTTATTAAAATAGAAGGTTAAAGTTTAGCTGCAGTTTTAAAAATTTGCTACTGTTTACAACATATTCAGCAATAGTTCTAGGATTTTGCTATGATTCTATTAATTTTTTTCATATTAAATAATTCCAGGGAGTACTTATTTATCCTTTTGTATGGCTTAAAAACTGATGTGATACTCAACACCAAAAGTGCTGTGAATCACTCAGCTTGCTTGGGCAGAAGATTGAAACTTATTGAATGCAACCCTTGAAATGGCATCATGGAAAAGTGAACAAGTGAATACAAATGTAAAATGCAATTCAAGTAATTTTGTAGGTGATACAGAATTACAAATTCAAAAATATAGGACGATCTGCTTTTTCATGCTGATTTCTTTACTACTATGCAACATTTTTTTATTGATTTATTTTATTTTTTAGTTATTTCAAATACAGGCAAAGGATAGAAAGTAGTAGACATTTTCAAAATTCATGTTTCCACGTAAACTTCCCAACCCAACTGAGCCTAAACACCTTAACATATATTTTAAATGTGTCAACCAATGACAGGTAAAATTCTCTGGGGATTCTATTAAACTTTTAAATGACCTGATTTTTCAATGACTTTAAGATGATCAACAGAGACTAAAATGAATAAGCTCTTACCATCCCAAACACAACACCAAAGATCAAGGTTTTATCAGCCTTTGGCCACATGACAGTCAGTACAATTCTTAATAAGTCAGCTTAGACAAGGATGGATCCATTGACTATCCTCAAGTAGAAATAGCTACAATTAAATTATCTCTAAATTTACCAGTCACATTATGTGAATTTAACTGATAAGTTTCAAAACATAAAAACATGAAAGCAAATGCCCTGAGGTGGGAGTTTATCTCCCGGGAAAGATAAGGTGCCCCTTGCGGATGATTCTAGCATTCTTCTATTCCTTGCATCTCATATTTTAGATAAAAGTTTGAGGAGTCATCTGGATTTCTAGAAATCCCACCTTATTAGGCATATCCTCCTTTGCCTAATCATTTCTTCAGGTTTCAGGACAAATTTCACTTGCTCAGGGAAGCCTCATGACTCCCTGCCTCTCCCACTCTGCAGTCCGGGTCAGATGTTCTGCCAAATGCTCCCTCATCACTCTACACGATTTCATCATGGGCTTGGCACTACCACTTACCCATAACCTCCACTTAACCCCATGAAGAATGGAATGATTTCAAACTTGTTCACTGCTTCATCCCCAGCAATTAGCACCATGCCTGGCAGAAAACAGGCACTCAGTTGTCAGATGAATGAATGAACAAATGAACAACTAATGCCAAACAAATGAAAGGGTAATACGGACCCACCATTTCTTCACCTCCTCTCCTGTGTCAGGTTTCAGCTTTGCATTTAGGGAGTAGGAAGTGGTTATTCTCTTATCATCTTCTCCCTGACCTTCAGGCCTCCCTCAATACCAGTTACTACATGTGAAGGCAGAACCCAAACTCTTCTGTTCTTTCTGCATCACATATCCTTGTCTTGTTTATGACATTTTGAACAATAAGAAGAAAAAGACACAGTGTGCTTTTTGCTAATTTTCCAAAAGTCCATCAACTACTCCCAACCCACAAGAAAGGGCTTCTTCTCTTGGCTGTACATTGGAGCTCTATCAGCTAACATCTATGAGCACTGAATGAGATGAAGTATTTCCATAGAGCATGCATATAAGAATATGTAGTAATGTAGCTTACATTATTTTCTAGATGTCAAAATCATCTCCACATAAAAGCAAATTTCTACAGATACAATCTGAAGTAAATTCAGGTAATAATGAAAAGTTAGGTGAACTTAGTTGCAGATTTGAACCGTGACTATTACTATCACTTTTCCCATCCACCAGCTGGGTTCCCTGAAGTCAGAAAATCTAGTAGAACAAGAAAGATGTACTGAGACCCAAGTGCCAACAGTTGCATTTGGCTCAATCACAGGTCTGAGATCATAAATTTGTACTGCTCATCCAATTTTCCCATTACAAAATTTACAGACTATTTCTTCTTTATATTCCAAACACTTTGCCACCCAACTGTGGTCCCCATCTGGCTGCAGCTCTCTCTGTATCAGTCCTGATTTTCTGGTTGATGATTCTACTATGGAAATTGTTTTTGAACAAAATGTTACAGAAAACAATCAGCTGCTGAAGATTCTAAAATATCCTGTTTTAAATATGTCTACCTTAAAAATCTAGAAAAATGGAAGCTTGATTTCCAGTATCTAAGAAAACTCAAGATAATTACATTTTAAAATAACAATTGAGAAGTGTTGGGTTCAAAATCTAGTGTAATTTTTTTTTTTTTTAAGAAGTGGGAGAGAGGTAGAAGAATGGCATTTATGCTTGATGTTTAGTGTTAATGGTTTATTGTAGTCCCAGCTCACCGGTGGCCCAGCCTCTATCATCCCACCAAGCTGGTGTCATTGAAGGATATGAATATTTGCTAACACTGCCAAGTTAAGTATGCATATTTTAATGATGCTTTTAGAATACACTTACAAGAGGTGCCAAAGAAAAAGATCTTATTACATTCTTCTTGAGACAATTGAAAACTTCAAATATATTGGAACCTTATTGGTAGAAAAAGCTCTCAAAAAATTAGGCCAAGTCTGCACATGAAATAAGAAGAGGAAAATTGAGGCAATTACCCAGATCTTTAAGGATAAGAGAAATATCTTAGCCTTTATATGTCTACCCACTAAAGCAAAGGCTTGCTTTTCTTTCTTTCTCTCTTTCTCTCTCCCCCTCCCCCCATTTTCTTTTTCTTTCTTCGGGTATGAAACATAGAGATAATTGTGGCAAGTTCCTGTTTCAGCAAACCTGTGTTAAAACAAACATAAATACCTTACATTTCAAGTCCAGTTGGTACTTGCATTTTGCTGCTCTTGTAGGGAGGGAGCAGGTAATGAGAGCAAGAGCTTCTGGTCTCCCTTATTGCCTAGGTAAGGCAATACTAAGGAGCTCTGGGCTAAGAAGGCAAAGGGAGACACCTTATAGTGGCAGGGGATCTTATTCCAGCCTTGGGCAGTGGCTTTGGGAGTTTTAGATGCTAATTTGAGCTTTCCGGTTATACCCGCATTCTGACCCTTTCTTAGTTACTAAGCAAATGCTTTACTTATGCCTCCAAGTCTTCATCAGACTAATGGTACCTAGACTGCTGCCTGGTGGTAAAGAGTATATCACAAAATAACATAAGCAAAACACTTAGTCTTGTACCCATAGATGGCATGGGCTTGATCAACGGGAACTTGGAGCTAGTTTGCAATGGGGTCCAGTAGTACTTCCAGTCCTATATATGTATGCATAAATAAATGCTTTTTCATAGTCCTAAAGTGCAAATATATCAGCTTTTGGGGCCAGCTAACCCTGTATCATAGAAACAAGACTGAGAACCTTTGTCAGCCTAGCACTCCTATGTCAAGAGACCTCTGTCCCTTTCGTTTATAGCACATTCAATGCAGCCACACCCAATGTAAAATGCAATTTTGTCTGCTGCAAATACTTGGAAGGATGTTTAATTTTTGTTGAATATAAATTTAAATTTATGATTTGATTTCTAAGCAACCATCACCATATTTTGTGATCTGAGTATAGTCTAATCTATCATTGTTTTCCAAATCTAATACATTATGACAAATAATTTCTGAAGATTAGTATAATAATTAACATTAATTTTGATCAAGACCATTCCTGAGTGAAAAAAAAAAAATCACTGACAAGTTGTTAAGAGATTTAGGTTTAAATTCCAGCTATGTAATCTGAATAAAGCACTTGATCTTTCTTTATACAATGGGCATGTCATCACTGTCTCCACTTCCTTCGTCCATATATTGTGATGCTCTTGCTAAAGAAAACAGGTACAGGTACCCTGTGACATGTAAGAATATTAGTACATGAATGAACAAATGGAACAAAAATGATAGTAGTAGCCTCAATGTTAAATCTGGACTCCTCCAGTCTTTCTACATCCTTTGCAGTAAGTACTAACACAGAGCATCCTGGGGGAGAGCATGAGGAGGTAGAAGACCCTACATCTACATCTACGCATAGCAAGAAGGAAAGCAGTAGATCTAGGACCTACTGGCTCTAAGTTCCACCTCAGAGGTATGACCCAGGGAGGTTCATGCCACACTCAATGACATTCCTTTCCTCAGCAAAGGTAAAAGCCTCAGGAGATTGTGAGGAGGGGGTCTTTTGATTAGAACCCACCCTTCTGTAGCCATGCACATGGCTCAAGGAAGGGCCCCACAAGTCGCTTACTCTGGTTCCCTGGAAACTTCTGTGGCTTTCATCAGAGTTATGAAAGTGAAACGAGGCAGACATCGTTCCAGGGCCAAAATGGTTCGGAAACAAAAATACGCAGTGCAGCAAACCCACCTAAGCCAAGGCAGCTGAATAAGCACCCAGCTCACAGCACAGGAAACCAGGCTGCCCTGTAAATAAAATTAACGTAATGAGACTCTGTCGCCATCCCATGTCTGAGCTGAAAAGTGATTTCTGCCAAGCCCTGTATCCAATCAGATAATCATGTCTCTGAATAAGCATAAGACTTTGAGCTAGAGACTTTTCAATGGAAATTTGGAGCACCCATGCACCAAAATATTTTCTTTAGGATCGATCTCCCTGAAGAATTATAGCACTGAGAGCATTTTTCCCATTCTGTGATTTTAGTAGCTTGTTACTTGCCGCAAACTATTTTAACTGAGGAATGGCCTTGAGAGTGAACACGTACCTAAGGGAGGCAGGAAGGGAGGGAAGGAGACAGAGAGAGAGAGAGATGGAAAACCAGGAAGAGACAGAAAGAAAGAGAGGGAAAAAAAGAGGTTTTCACTGTCCAAAGTACTTTTCTTTCAGCCCCCAAACTAATAAAGAATGAATGGTTTAGATACCCATCTCTATTCATTCTGCAAGAGTATCCAATGAGAGTGGGTCTCAAAGGTTTTTTTCCATGAGGAAAGCAAATTCACTCACAGAAACAAGAAGAGCAAAGAAAATTGTTACAGATCTGTCACAGCCTTATCTCAATAAGCCTGGCTGTGTGTTTAGATACTTGGTTGAATTAATACATCCCACTAAGTAACCTTGCTGCCTCCTGTAGCCTGCTCAGTGAACAAGAGAGCAATCAAAGGCAGGTGACAATACTGTGTGAGTTCCTTGTTGCTGAATCAATGACTAATCCTGCCTTGCTGGAAAGAATAGAATGGTAGGAAATCGGCTCTGACTGCAGAATGCCTTCTACATTTGCATTGAAAAAACTTTTAATGATACGCTCAGCCATGGTAGTCAACATTCCATTGAAATATATCAGATTAGCTAGTTGACCCCCTACAGATTGATTAATTCATCCCTGCTCCATATATATCCCTCTGAACGTGTTCTTATATAACTTTGTGTTTCACTAGGCTGTGGATCTTCTCTTCCTTTGGTTACTCTCTAAGGGAACAGGTCAGGACTCTAACCATTGTGAACTCCAAAGAGTGGTCACAGTTGATTGTCTTAGATGAGACCTAGAGACATTTTAGGGGTGCTGGAAGGATGATGGTTGGGAACGTGACAAATTGAGACTCACCTGAGTACATAATTTTAAAAATTTAGCTTTTGGAAGCAGTCCTGAAAGTTTAGAAAGTTAATTTGTAAACAAGCTGAATAGAAGAAATTAGGAAAAAAAAAAAAAAAAACCGAATTTTGATTTTGTTTTTTTTTTTTTTAGGTTTTTTTTTTTTTTTTTAAAAGGAAGTTACAAAAGGAAATTCCTGCAGTAGCTGCTCCTAGGTGATTGGAGGCAAGTGGAATGAATGGTGAATTCTTGAGTATTTAAATTAACCTCACTATTCTGTAGTGATAGGAGGTGCCCTGGTAAACATCTGTGCTTGAATCAACATGATAAATAGCTGAGTCTCTCTACACCCCACTCCCCTCATCCATAACATGGGAACGCTATCTATCAGAATTTTCTTGAGGATTCAATGAGGTAAAGCACATTAATGACTGTACGCATGTCTCACAAAGGGTAAATACCCGATAAACATGGCCATAATTATAGTATTAATGCAGACTGCAAACTTGACAAACAACATTACCCACGTGCCTCGGCCGTGAAAGTTTGTATGAACACAATCTTTGTGCCACCTAGAACCAGAATTTAATTCAGATACAAAATCCATTCTGGTTATTTATTTTTTTTTAAGATTTTATTTATTTATTTGACAGACAGATCACAAGTAGGCAGAGAGGCAGGCAGAGAGAGAGAGAGAGGAGGAAGCAGGCTCCCCACTGTGCAGACAGCCAGATATGGGGCTCGATCCCAGGACTCCGGATCACGACCTGAGCTGAAGGCAGAGGCTTTAACCCACTGAGCCACCCAGGCGCCCCATTCTAGTTATTTAAAAGCATACTAAAATATAATTACTTAAAAAGTTTTTAGTCAGTGCTAAAGCTGAGTCTGAGGGAACTTAAAAATTAAAATATTTGAAGGATGACTGAACAAAGCAACAATCATAAGTAGATATAGGCCCTGTTGCATATACAGTTGACCCCTGAACCACGTGGGGGGTTTGGGGCACTGAACCTCATGGAGTTGAAATTACAATGTGTAACTTCCAGCTCCCCCAAAACTTAATTATTAATAGCCAACTGTAGACCAGAAGCCTTAGCAATAACATACAGTTCATTAACACATTTTGTATGTTATATGTATTAAATACTATATTCCTATAATAAAGCTAGAGAAAAATATTAAGAAAATCATAAGGAAGAGAAAATCCATATCCAGTGGCATATTGTATTGACTTTAAAAAGTCACATATAAGTGGCCCCGTGCAGTTCAAAACATGCTGTTCAAGGGTCAACTGTATACATCACAGATAATGTCCCTCTCAGCTAAGTCCTCTGTCAAAGCTGAATGCATTTCTTCTCCTCCCCATAGCTTCTGTTTACTGTCTTTGCCAAGGCATCTTACAATATAAGGGTGATTTTTCAAGATATTAAAATGTAGCTTTTGAAGTTAAAAACAGAATCTACAAACTCAGACCACCTTAAGAGTTGAAGTCTTTAGACTACCATTCAATTCAACTTCCACTCCATGTAAAAGTCGTTACCTGGAGAGTTGTCAGTTACACATCTGAGCACTAACCATTACAAGCTCTCATTGCTTCCTAAGGTTTTCCACTCCAATTTCACATGGTTCTTATAGTTTGAAAAGTTCTTTATGCTAAATTGCATTCCGTATCCTTATAACTATTTCTACCACCTGCTAGAACAATGCAAAATTAATCCATTTTCTCTTCTACCTAAAACCCTTTAAATGAAGATTTTTTTCAGCATGGCCCAAAAACCCCTCTCCCATAAGCCAAATATCTACAGTACCATCAGAGAGATTTTTTTTTTAATTTCATGGAAATTAAAAATTGTGTTTTAATTTCATGGAAATTCTCTGATCACCCTCCTCTTGGCTTATCAATGAAGCACCTAATAGATAACATCACTCTGATGTGAACTGAGAAGCACAATTTGGGACAGGTGCATCAGCTTCCTTGGAACTGAGATAATAACCTGCTATTAATATGGTTCAAAATGAAATTAGAGTGTTTAATAACTGCACCATTTCGTTTCCTTATAGGAGATTTGGTTTGTATAAAAACCTGCTCATGTTTATTTTAATAGCAGTCCGGTTAGGTCTCCATCTCTGTTCTTTATTTTCTCACCTAAACAACTGAATTTTAATTTAATCATGTTCAGTGAGGTTGGGTGGATTTTGGCTATTTGTTCCAACTGGCCTACATCATCCTGAATTCCAAATTTATTATGTGATCTTCAGGTTTCAAGTATTTGCACAGCTTTCCAGTCCACATCCAAGTTGCTGACCAGCTTTGTGAAAGGGACAGACACAGTGAGGCTGGGAGTCCCTAAGACAGCCTCTCCGAGTAATATCTGATGACCGTCTTCTTTATTAAGAGCTTTCCAATTTGTCAACAAGAGATCAGCAAAAACTGTCAAATGTCTTGCTAAAACTAATGAAGACGTGGATATTTTAAAAATATCACTCAATTTAGAAATTTAAAAATATCACTTAATTAAAAATATCACTCAATTTAGACTCTTAATGTCACAAAACAAACTGAGGGTTGCTTAGGGGAGGGGAGTAGGGAGAGGGTGGTGGGGTTATGGACATTTGGAAGGGTATGTGCTATGGTGAATGCTGTGAAGTGTGTAAACCTGTACAGACCTGTACCTCTGGGGCTAATAATAATAAAAAAAAGTTAATTAAAAATATATATATCACTCAATTTAGAAGTCAAATAATTAATGTATTAAAAAACAAACCAAGGGTAACTTGTGTGCCTGCCCTTTTGAAACATGATTTGAAATCTAGCTATTGCTGCCCCTTGTCTGTGAATTCACCCATCATTTGTTATTGATTTGCCTGTTTTACCAAAAAATTGGTGTCAAATCTATGAGACTGTCACATCCATAACCCATTTCTCTTTCCTTTTTTATTTTTTTGTAAATTACATAGTATATTTTCCTCAAGGATCCTGCTGACTTCTTATCTGCTCTTCAAGTTTATCCCTTTCTCCAGAGAACAATTTATCTGGGCTTGATATTAGAAATCATTTGAAATCTCTGGGTATCTTCTTAATGTCATCTTTCCTTTTCTGGAATAACACTATAGAATATATTATAAATATATACTATTTTATATATCTACATTATTTATATTTATATTCTATATAATAATTCTAATATATTCTCATTACCATTTATTCTACTTCCCAGTTTGCCAAAAAAGTCATATAAAATTTCAAGAAGTTTCTAAAAAAGGGAACAAATAGGAAAACCTTGTATGTTGATTCTTTTTAAAAAAGAAAACTTATTTTCTTTTTTATTCCCCTACAAAATAAATAAAAAGTTATATCTTATTCATGCCATTTGTTAGCATTATTCTGTGTTTCCCAAAATACCAATTCTGCCTCCTTTTGATGTGAATATAGCTACATTATGATTTGGGAAGGGGGTGAGGAGAAGGCCAGGGGACAGTCTTTTTCCAAGACTGAAATACTTAACAGAATTTTAAGTTCTTAACAAAATTCTTACATATATCTCTTTCTATCTTTTAAAAACTTTTAGTATTTTTTCTTTTAAAAGTTATATTTTATATTTTTGCATTTATTTCTAATTTTAAAAAATGAGTTATACTCTAGAAATTCTTAAAGGAAAATTATATAAGAAAGCAAAAATATATATTCCTATATGCACACACATCCATATGTATGTACACACACATATATATATTTTTCAACTTTAGTCTACATAATATGATTTTCCTATGTTAATAGAAATTATCTGATACATTCTACCATATGGACATTCTCCTAATGTTGAACATTTAACTTTTGCCAAGTGGTACTATTATAAATAATGCTGTAGTAAAAATATTTATATTAATCATTTTCCCTATTTCAAATTATACCCATGTTAAAATAGCATTGTCCCAGCAAGAATAGCACTGTTTAAATACTATATTGTAGGATTTAATTTTGATTTGTAGGAAGAACATTTTTTAATGTCTTTCCCCAAAAAGGGCTTTTGTATGTGGGTGGCAAATTTCTGAATTCTTACCCATGAAATAATATAGGGTTTCTATTAATTTCATTATGAAAAATAAACTGGTTTCACAAAATTTTTGGATTATAATTCTTTTATTTCAACATTGGTACATGTTGTGTTATTGGTTTCAGGAACATCCTATTAAAGTCTGAGGACACTTGATTTCTTTTCTTTCATAGATACATTGGGATATATATATATACATATATATGTATATATATATATATATACATATGCATAAATATATTTTTTTCTTCTTTTTAAAATATTGCCAAGATACAGGGTGTTTACACCTAGGTGGCTCAACCGGTTGATCATCTGACTCTTGGTTTCAGCTCAGGTCATGATCTCAGGGTTGTGGGATCCAACCCTGCCTAGGGCTCCTGCTCAGCAGGGAATCTGCTTGAGATTCTTTCCCTCTCCCTGCTCATGCTTTCTCTCTCTCTAATAAATAAATAAAATCTTTAAAATAAAGATACAACACAGGGCACCTGGGTGGCTCAGTGTGTTAAAGCCTCTGCCTTCAGCTCAGGTCATGATTCCAGGGTCCTGGGATCTAGCCCCGCATCAGGCTCTCTGCTCAGCGGGGAGCCTGCTTCCCTGCCTACTTGTGATCTCTGTCTGTCAAATAAATAAAAAAAATAAAATAAAATCTTTTAAAATAAATAGATAAATAAAATAAAGATACAGTATGTTTAAAACTCTCCCAAAACAGTCTTTTCCATGTACATTTCCAGGACCATTTTCTGTTCCAATTCAGAATGCTTCCTGTATCTTGGGCTTTATCTTAGGCTCTTGTTTCCAGTGGCCCTTGATTATGCCTCAAGAAAACTCCTCATATTTATGCTTTCCATTTGAGACATTTTAAACTTTTTGTTTTATTCCTCTTTGCTCAAGCATTCTATAGTTTATTTTCCTCCATAAGCCTATTTAATTTAATATACATAATTTTTCACATACAAATATATGTTGAGGGAAGGAGAGTAAAGTTGCCATCCCTTTCTGCTAACCAGATAAGATTTTAATTAAAAACTGCAGAAATATTTTTTAAATCTAAGTATATCAATGACATCTCCATTAAACATATTAATACCTTTCCTCGGATTATTCACAATCATCGGGCCAGAAATGCATTAGGGAACTTCTCTGCCCCTTGAACCATGTATAATTTTATATTATCTATCCCTGAAAGTACATTCTTCTGGATTCTCATTTCCAAGAGAGAAGATTCATGGCTGTTCCATGTCATATATAGCACCAATACCTAACACGGCACCAGGCTTACAATACATACTCAAAATCTCTGTGTGACTAACATATTTATTCTGCATAAAAATACATATATATGTAGTTGAATTCCACAATACTCTTAAGCTGTCTCTGTTCATGTCATTCATCCCTTCTGGGGTTCTGATTTCTGACTTAACTAGGTGCCAGAAGAGCCATTGGTAAGAGCTAACTAAGCATTCTAGGAAGAACAGTCTTTGCCTTCAAGAAGATTACCAACCATTAGGTAAACAAACAAACAAAAGACAGATAAAACCCGGGGCTGGATAGGTCATAAAATGTGAAGAGAAATCACCCCTCCCCACCCCCCTGCAAAAAAGAGCACCTATAGGAGCTCAGGAAAGGAAATTCTCCTTATAATCTTAAAGGGAGGCTCCAGGTTTAATACTCTTTGAGCTACAAAAACATCCTGAACACTTCCTTTTCAGTCTTTATCACACATACTTGAAAAGCTCTTAATCCCCATTTGTTTGACCAAAATATTCAGCTTATCTGTTCTCCCTATCTTGGTGAAGTTCAAAATATGTTTGTTTTCTTCAGTGCCAAAAAGAGTATTTTACCACCTAATAAGAGGTTGTTACATGCTCACAAAATACAGTATGTATTAAGGCAAGAGAACCATCTCTCAAGTGATCTTTGTTTTGATCTGTAGAGAATTCATAGCTGAATTTAGGGAAATGTTCTTTCCCCCAAATAATTGCAATATCCATCTAATTCTAGCAGAAACAAACTGTTGTCATTCTGCTTATTCACACACCTATGTGAGCAAATGTAATTTCCTTGAGATAAAGTATGTTGGCTGAATTGGTAAGAAAGAAATAGGAAAAGTAATTATTCAAAAAAAAAAAAAAGGAACAAAAGAACCCTAGGCTTGCTTATTATTTGTTTTGGTACAGAGCCATGTTTTCAGTTGGTGAGCTTGTATAAGTGTGTATCTTATGCCTGGCTGGGAAAGAAATAAGGAAGAAACACAGCTTATGGAGGTATAAATACATGGGATTTTCTTTGGGCCAATTACTATAACATGTAATGGTAGCTTTATACATATTCTTCCATAAATGTGATATGACAGTAAATCAACTTGTTTTTTTTTTTCTTTTTAAAGAGTTTATTTATTTGACAGACAGAGATCACAAGTAGGCAGAGAGGCAGGCAGAGAAAGAGAGAGGGGGAAGCAGGCTCCCCACTGAGCAGAGAGCCAGATGCCAGGCTAGATCCCAGGATCCCGGGATCATGACCTGAGCTGAAGGCAGAGGCTTTAACCCACTGAGCCACCCAGGCGCCCCATTGTTTTTTTACCAGTAGGCACAAGAGAGTCAGCAAGGATGAAAACATGACCTTCCATGATTTACAACATGTCTTTGGCTGGCTAATTTCTGCCCCACGTGCTACCTTTGAAGAATTTCTCACTTTATCAGACCTAGGGGGAAAGAGAAATTGTTCCAATGACAGAAGATGCCGAAGTCTCACTTTCACAGCTCCCTTTGCAATGTAGAGAAAGCGTGAGACCTACGTTGTATTGGACATGCACAGGTCTAGGGCATTAAGTCTAGAGTGGATCACCACCAGCATCTGGTGACAGTGGCAGTGACAGTTCATGATGATGCACTGATACTCAGTGGTGACAGCCTAAGTGTCTTCAGTGGCCTCATTCAGTGGCAAGGCTTGGCTGGGTTATCTAGATTCCATTTACTTCTGCCTTTTTGTCAACCTGGTTTTCCATCCTTCTAGGCAATCCAGTGAGCTGCCAACTATAGCCTCTTTCTACTTAAAATACCCACAAATGATTTTTATTCCTTGTCACCAAGAACCCCACGAACACAATGGTCTTACCAATGATACTCATGTCCGAGGTTCTATTACTGTGCTCAACCCACTGGGTGGCAATTCACCTTTTTACATACCTGATTCTCTTCTGTGAAGTCCTCCAGGACAGGCATAACTTTGTACCCCTACAAAGTTTTTCCACCACCCATAACTTCAGTCTATTGCCCGGTTCCTAATATATAGTAGGCACTTCAAAATGTGTATGAAAGTGAATAGTGCCATTAAAATCCTTTTATTGTTTCCCAGACAGATAATCCACCTCATCCTTTTAAATTAAAATGACCACATACTCTCCCATGCCTATGCTTGGAAAGATTGTGTTATTTGCTTCTGAGTTTGTCTTCTTTACCAGGCTATTAACTTTGGTGCAAAGACCAAGTCTTAGTTAAATCTGGATTCAGTATCTGATGAATAAATTATTAGTGAACATGAACACAGCTAACAAATAGGGAGCCATGACTAGAAATCACATCCACCAGTGAGCTCCTGCCCCAGCCACCTTCCACACTCTGAAGCAGTAACACGACCAGCACAAGTGTATCATCACCTTGGCCTATCAGCTCTTAGAAGAAATCCTCCTATAAAACACGCACACCGGTTCCCTGAGGAAACCAAACAGGCCCCAGGGACTAAGGAAGGAGATTAAGGAAGCTTAGAGTGTCTGATTCTAGAAAAAAATGGTTCAAACTATAAGGTCTACAACAAAATAATGATCATTAGCCATATAACAATGCCTAGTATGTTATAACACGTGTATGGATTGTCTCTACTGCTCTTCTCAGCATACTTGGGAAAGATGCTAAGTATTTTTACCATCCTAACGTACATAATAGAATACCCACTGTTTATTATTCCCTCCGACACATCCTCCTAGACTGTCATTTGTTCAAGCAGCCAAGATACTAATGTTGTGCCACAAGGATTATAAGGAAGATATTTACTTCAATATCCCTCTTGAGCTGATGGTCTCTACTGGGCTGTCTTGAATGTTTATTCAACCCACCCACGGTGTGGCATAGTGCAAAGAGACAGTTTTTGTGGCCAAAAGCCCTGGCTGCTCCCCCCACTTCCTGTGTAATCCTGGGCAAGTCAGTGAACTTCACTTTCCCTTGGTTTTCCCCTTCTACAAAGGTGAGTGTGCTACCTTGTGGGGATTTATTAGGCTCTAACTAGAAGATTTTATATTTTTAATATACAAAGCACTTAACAGATAGCCACAGAAGGGAATGGTTGTTATTATTGTGATTTTTGTCAGGTGTTGTGCTAGTACTTTACCCAAGTTATTTTATTCAGTAGGTACAAGTAAGGCACTATTCTTATCCCCATTTTACTGATGGGGAAATTGAGGCTTCGAGAAGTTAATAACTTGTATCAAATCTCTCAGTCCAGGACATGAAGTGAAATTTCTCTGACGCTCAAGACCGCCCACTTAACTAGCACATGCCACTTCCTTTGCCATTATATGCCTCCTGCCTTTTCGATGTACTTTCACTTCCTGCAGATGGATGGATCCACTGCACCACAGATAATGAAGTTGCCTTCCAGCCTGTCACTTCATTACTCACGAAGCTGAATCACAGCCCTCCACCGCACCTCGTCTCCCCCATCGGCCCACACCACCCCTGCTCTCACATTGAGCACGAACGCAGTCTCCCTTGGCCCTGTGAGGAGTATGACAGAACCTCCAGTGTATTTATCAGAAGAGCCTTAAGCTTTTAATAAATGGCCATTTCAGAAATACAATTTCAGAGATCTCTGGGAGGCTATAATTGGAGATGGTATTGTCACTAGTGGCGATGGAAAGCTGCCTACATTTGTTTCTCTGTCCTCTTGCGTTCCCTTCAGGTACCAGGTAAAAGCAGTAAAAAATAGCTTAGCCATGCTGAGAGCTCCTGAAGGGTAAGCCGTTTCTTTGTCTCTCCCTGCTACAAGGTTGAGGCCATCCTTAAAACAGAAATGCCTACTGTAATGACTCACTGGTGGCTTCCTAATGGCCTGTTTTATTGTTAAATGTCTCATTTTACCTGATAAATCATTGTACCATTGCATCAGTTGTGTGTCACTAGGCTAAAAACTGATCTTTCCAGAAACAACAACCCCAACCCACACACAGTGCCTGTTCTTTATTCTGCATCCTACAGGTGCAGACCTGCATCGGGCAGACCTACCTGCATACTCCAAGCTCCTTAGGGTGGGAACTTTTTTGTTATTTGTTCAACACGATTCACTCCATGAGAAAGCTCTGTGTACCTTAAGAGTAGAACATAAATAAAGCTACCTGTGAGAGCCAAAGCAAGAGAGGGCCTGGAAACTGTTGTGTTTGGGGAAATTAAAGATATAACTGTTTGATGAATCTGAACATGATATTAATTTTAAATTAAAAATAAGGATGCATTCTCAAACTGATAATTCGCTCTAGGAGAGGTACTGTTCTCTTCAATGCAAATGGTAGAAAAGCTTTTCACCAGTAAGCAAACTGATATGCAAAATAATAACTTACATGAAAAGAATACTTTCAAACTTGGAGTATCTTTGCCTTTGGACTGAAATTCTGTGGATCCAACAAGATGATCTTTATGTAAACTTCTGATGATTGAGGGGAAGTAATAAGTGAAATATCATCTATTAATTTTTAAGGTTATTTCAAAAGGTATGTCTTGTTCCCCTATGACAATCCTTATACAAAAAATTGTAAATAAAATTCCCTAGATTTGAAGGACCTTATACTGGTCATGAGAAGAAATTAGGTAGTATATACATATGATGGGCTATATTCCTCCAGTATTAAGATAAAATAAGGTAAAATGGGTCATGCTACAGTAATGAACCAGTCCTATACCTCCATGACTTAATACATATTGTTTCTTCATCAAAATTCTTGGTGGCTCCATTGTTTTTTTCCAAAGTAGGACCCTTTTAAGTTTTGACTCATGGTTCAGTTTACTTCCATCTTGTAACTATACCATCTAGAACACATGGCTTCCAGGGTTACCAAGGCAGGTAAAGAGAAAGTTAGAGAATGACACAGGAGATTTTCATTGCCATTATGGGCTGAACTGTGTCTCCTCAAAATTCACATGTTGAAGCTCTAACCCTCAAAGGGACTATATTTGGAGGCCTTTTATTTGGACCTTTGTTGCGGTAAGCGATATTAAATGAGGTCATAAGGATAACACCCTACTCTGATAGAGATGGTGCCCTTGTAAGAAGAGACATCAGAGCTCACACTCTGTCTCTCTCCTTCCATGCACATACAGAGAAAAGGCCATGTGAGGACATAGCATGCAGGTAGCAGTCCGTAAGCCAGGGAAAGTGCTCTCACCAGAAACCAAGCTTGCCAGTACCTTTCATCACAATGGTGAAAAAACACATCTATTATTGAAGTCACTCCAGTCTGTGGTATTTTGTTATGACAGCCTACACTGACTGATACAACCACCTTTGCTCAAATGTGACATATGTCATCTCTGACCACAGACCCCTGGTGAGAACTAGGCAAACAGCCCTGCCTGACTACATGGGGGCTATGCAAAGTTCTATTTCTCATACCCACAAGAGGAAAAGGAACCTCGGGACTAGTGAGCGCTAGTAATGCCCATACCTCCACACATCCCAAAGACACAAGAGCTAAACAATCTCTGAGCTGGGGAGGAAGACAGACAGGATTTCAGAAAAATAAGGAGAGAAAGAACCAGTAACAAATTAGTGTCATTTCCATCTCTCTTAGATTTAGCTGCAAAAGACAGAGGTATATGAAATAAGTTCTTTTGAAATTCAAATTCTTCAGAGAGGAGATGGCTTGACTACCTTCTATTCCAGAGATTTCTGAAAGCAGAAGCTTCCCCAGAGCACCATGGAAGCCACTGGATGGCATATTGGGGAAGTGGGATGCCACTACCAACCCCAGCATTGGGTTCCCAATGGCTTACAGAAGATTTGGTAAACGACTGAAGCAGAAATTCAAAAAGTCCAGAGGTAGAGTTAGCTGGTGGCCCAAGAGTTTCACTGGTAAAGAGAGGAACAGCTCCTTAATGCTATGTTCTGCAAGACAGTGTTAACAGTAGGAGATGCTGACACAGAACTGGGATTTATGGCTTCAATAAGGACAAATGGATTGCACAAGAGCAGAGGCCATGTGGCATTACTTAACAGACAGAGGCAAGATGGATGAAATTACTGTCAGGAGAAGCAAAGCCAAAGTGGCAACCAGGGTATCTTGACCTGCAAAGATCTGTAACTCCAGCTAATAGACCGTGGTATTCCTAGGAACAGGATAGATGTCTAATAGTCTGTGGCATGTCAGGATATCCTCTCTTAGGTAAAGAACAAGTTGTCATGCCTCATACCCCATAGCTCTAAAAGAGATGTACAGCATTTTGTGGGTCTATTTGAACTTTAGAGGCAGCTTATATCATACTTGGGAATATTGCTCTAGGCCATCTATCAGGTGACTCAGAAAGGTACTAGTTTTAATGGAGCTCAGAGTAAGAGAAGATTCAGCAGCAGGTCCAGCACCACTGCAACTTGTCCTAGAACTCAGGCCATATGACCCAGCATATTTAATAGTGCTAGGGGTATACTTATTGAAAAATGCAGAATACTGTCCCTGACAAGCCTGAAGAGAAGAGTCAAGTGCATATCCTTCAAGTCCTAGAATAAGGCCGGGCCTTTTGTAAGAGAATACTATTCACCATGTGAAAATCTTTTCTTGGGAGTGCTAAGGAGCTCTAGTAGAATCTTAAGAGCCTGACCTGAGGACACTAAATAATTATATGTCTGGAATTGCCCATTGTGAGCCAATATTATCAGATCCATCAAATCATAATGTTGGATGGCTATAAGCAGCAATCCATCATATGATGGAAATGGCACATCCAGGTCTTGAAGGCATACATAACTTACATAAAGAGGTGACCCAGACTCCTAGAGCTATTAAGTAATACTGATGCATCTCTCTCAACTCATATTTTATAGCTACAGGGGAACACAGATACTATGATCAACTACTAGAAAGGAAAAACACCTAGGGCTTAGTTCCCTGATGGATTGACTCTACATGTTGGTGCTGGCTGAGAATGATGCCATACAGAAGTTCCAGTCATAAGTGGCCTTGATTGAAAGTGGTAAAGTGAAAGGTGCCTTGGTGGCTCAGTCAGTAAACATCTGACTCTTGATTTTGGCTCAGGTCATGATTTTAGGGTTGTGAGATCAAGTCCCATGTCCTGCTCCATGCTCAGTGTGGAGTCTGCTTGAGAGTCTCTCTGTCTCTCCCTCTGCTTCTGTCCTTCCCCTGGCTCGTGCTCATTCACCTTCACTCTTTCTCTCAAAATAAATAGATAAAATCTTAAGAAAAAAAAAAGAAACAAACAAATAAAGGGGTGAACTGAAATCCTTCTAGTAGACAAAGGTGAGAATAGAACATGTGGTCATTCATTTTGTATGAAGGAAGAAATGACCTGTCCTGGAATGTAGGATAACCTAAATTATGGGCATTGCTGAATGGCTTATCTCATTGGTTAGCTGCCTGAAATGAATAAGGTCAGAGACAAAAACAAACAAATATATATATATATATTTCTTATATATATATATATATTTCTTATATATATATATAAATTCATATGAATATATATATTCATATATATATATGAAGAAAAGGCATATGGGTGAACCTACTAGAGAAGATACAAAACATGCTCTTATTTGTGTTTCATATTACAACTCACTACAAAGTACGCACTGCCTCCAGAGTTGGAGAAAAGGCTCTTATACAGTTGCTATGGTGATAGGAATGAAGGGTGTACGTGAGCCAAACAGCATGGGACACCTCTTACCAAGGTCACTGCCAAATCCCCAGCTTGCCAAGAGCAGAGTCTGATGCTGAACTCTGGGACTTAGAACTGAAGCAATGGCTGATGCACATGTTGCTATGTCTCTAAAAGCCAGAACCAACTGGCTACAAAAATAAGGAATAAGATAGACAATGTTGGTCACGTCCAGTTCCCAGTTTGGGGAATTTGCTCTTCTTGTCCTTAAAACTTAAGGCTCGGTTGATTGGATTCCACTGTACCTGAACTTACAACTACCACCTTGCCATTTGGGGCTTCTCATGACAGGAGCACATCAAGCTAGGAAAGGAATTACTATATTGGCATTTGTAATTGATCCTGTTACCATGAGGAGGTATGGTCGCTACTATCCAATGACGGACTAGAAGGAGTACACATGGTACCTATGGGATTCTCTGGGGCATCTCTTAGTGCTTCTGGTAATAACTGTAAATGGGGAATTGTAGAAAACCATGGTCAACAAAGGTGGAAAAACTGAAGACTCACATCCTCAAAGATGAAGTTCCAAGTTACTCTACCAGGCCAGAACTTTGTCTGCACTGAAGTGCTGAGTAAAAGTGAGGGAAATATATAATGAGTGATGGAGAAAGGAGATGAGATGCAGAAGGAGTAGCTGCAGCTTACTCCACTAACCTTCACATTCAAGTCTTTTGTAGATTTGGGAGGTGAAGTGCCCCAGAGGATTCACCATATTGAATAGTTTTTGCACCCTAATTCACATCTTCACTCACATCAATTACTGCAATCATTGATCCTACCACAAGTTTCTAACTAGAAGCTTCTACATGAAGTTGTACATCATAGTGCTTCTCTTCAGCTGTACTGCTGCTTTTCTGACTCTGCAGTGTGGGGTATCTATATGAACTCACTTAGCACTCATATATGGAAATTCTGAGACAGGCAAGAAAGCTAACACTTTACAAGGAAACTATTGACTGATGGGGAATGGAAGCTGATGGATAGATAAATGCTCCTCTCTTCTGCCCCTTTGGTGGAATAAAAATAGAATCCACTCCATCTTTCAGAGGGATAGGACAGAATCCAGCCACAGGGGCCTATATTACTGTTCAACTCAAGAATGTATCTTTCTAGATTGTTTCACTGGTAAATTCTACTAAACATTTAAACAAGAAATAATACCAATTCTTTACAAATTCTTTTTACAAAAAAAAAAAAAAAAACAAAACATAAAAGGAAAGAACATTACTCAATCTAGTCTATGAGGCTAGATATTATCCTGACATCTAAGCCAGATGAAAGTATCACAAGAAAGGAAAATTTCATGCTAATATCTGTTATAAATATAGATGCAAAAATCTTGAACAAAATACTCTCAAAGGATTACAAACCATCACCAGGTAGGATTTATCTCTGAAATGTAAGGCTGGTTTAACATCTGAAAATCAATCAATGTAATACATCTTGAAAACAGAAAAAAATGGCAAAACAAACCACAATCATCTCAAAAGATGTAGGAAAAGAAATCTGATAAAAGTTAAGACCTTTTTATGATTAAAACACTTAAAAAATCAGGAATAGAATTTTTTGGTCCAATAAAGATCATCTATAAAAAAGCCCATTGCTAACAACACTTAATGGTGAAAATATTTAGAGCTTTGGCCCTAAGATCAGGAACAAGACAAAGATCTGCACTCTCCCTCCTTGTATTCCAAATTATACTAGAGATTCTAGGCACAGTAATCTGGCAAGAGGATGAAATAAATGGCACCCAGATTGAAAAAATAAATGTATAATTATCTTTTTTTCAGGTGGCATGGCCATATATATAGAATATCCAAAGAAACCCACTTAAAAACTATTAGAATAAACAAGTTCAGTAAGTTTGCACAGTACAAAAGAAGCTTTAAAAACACAGTTGTATTTCTTGTGCTAGCAATGAACAATCTGAAGGTAAAAGAAAGAAAACAATTCCATTTGCAAAATCAAAAATACCTAGGAATGAAGTATTTAGACAAAAGTATAAAATTTACACTTTGAAAATGATAAAACATTGTTCAAAAAAATTAAAGAAAAATTTAAACAAATGGAAGGACATCCGTGTTCATGGAGCAGAGAACTTAATATTGTTAACATGCCAATAGTAACCAAAGTGATCTACAGAATCAACACAGTCTCTAACCAAAACCCCAGTTGGTTTCTTTGTGGAAGAAAATGACAAGCTAAAATTCATACAGAAATTTGAGGGTCTCAGAATAGCCAAAATAATCTTAAAGATGAATAGCACTGGAAGTCTCCCACTGTCTTAGTCCATTTGGGCTGTTATAACCAAATACCATAGACGAGACGCCTAAAAAAAACAAAAATTACTCACAGGTCTGAAGTCTGGCAAGTCCAGGATCCTGAGATGCCTGAAGACAGCTTGCTTCCTGGTTCATAGATGGCCTGCTTTTCGCTGTGTCCTCATATGATGGAAAGGGGGTAAGGAAGCTCTGTGGAATCTCTTTTACTGGACATTAATCAGATTTATGAGGGTCCCACCTTCCTGACCTTAGCAACTCCCAAAGGCCTCACCTCTAAATACTATCACATTGAGCATCAGAATTTAACATACAGATTTTGGGGAACAAAAATATCTACCTGCTTCCTGATATCAAAACTTACTACCAAGCTACAGTAAGTAAGACAGTGTGGCACAGGCCTAAGGCTTGTACATGGAGACCAATGAAAAGAACTGAGAATCCAGAAGTATACCTTTATATATAGGTATACATGGTCATATACATTATATACATGTATATATGTATATGCATATAGTATACATGCACCATGTACATATACATATACATGATACATATCATATACATATACATGATACATATACATGGTCAACTGATTCTTAACAAAGGTGCCAGGATAATTCAATGGGGGATAGAATGGTTTGTCAACAAATAGTGCTAGAACAACAGGAAAATCAAGTGTGCCACTTCCTCACATACCATGCACAAAAATGACCTCAAAATGGATCACAGACCTACCTAAATGTAAGAACTAAAATCATAAAACTCTTAAAGAAAATACAGATGTACACCTTCATGACTTTGGGATAGACATATAGCCTTCATGTATTTAATACCAAAAGTACAAGTGCCAGAAAAAAAAAAAAGATAGACTGGCCTATGTCAAAATTTAAAACTTTTGTGTTTCAAAAAATATCATTAAGAAAGTTTAAAAAAAATGTACAGAATGAGAAAAAAATTTTCGCAAATCATGTATTTGATGTAGTATGTGTATCTAATATACATGTAGCACTCTTTAAATTCAATAATAAAAGGACAAATAACTAAAAAATGGGCAAAGGATCTGAATAGACATGTTTTTCCAAAGAAATACCAATGACCAATGAGCATGCAAAAGGTGTTCCACTGCATTAGCTATCAGGGAAAAACAAATTAAAACCACAATATGATACCACTTTATACCCTCTACAGTGGCTAAATTCAAAGAGACAGATAATAACAAGTGTTGTTAATTAAGGATGTAGAGAAATTGAAGCCCTCAACATTGCTAGATGGAATAAAATGGTGCAATCACTTTGGAAAACAGACAAAACATTAAACATAGGGTTATATATAATCCAGCAATCCCTTTCCTAGGACTTTACCGAAGAAAACTAAAAACGTATGTCCACACAAAAACTTGTAAACTAATGTTCCTAGCATTTATAATAGCCAAAAAGACAAGATAACTCAAATGTCCACCAACTGATGAATGGATAAATAAAATGTGGTTTGTTCATACAAGGGAATGTTATTGGGCCATCAAAACATATGAAGTACGGATACACACTACAACATGGATAAACCTCAAAAACATGAAAAGTGAAAGAAGCCAGACTCATGTGATTCTATTTATATGAAATGCCCAGAATAGATAAATCCATAGAGACAGAAAGTAGATTGGTGGTTACCAGAATCTGGGAAGGAGTTGGGGGAAAATGGGAAGTGACTACTAAAGGGGATTTCTTTTGGGGTTAATGAGAATATTCTAACAATTGACTGTGATGCTGGATGTATAACTCTGAATATACTAGAAATGATCTAATTGTACATTTTAAGTGGGGGAATTTTATATTACATGATTTACATCTCAATAGGGTTTTTCTTTTTTTCTTTAAGGAAGAAGAAACTAAAAAAGAAAGAATGCACCCTCACCTTGACTTTTCCTTTACTCCAGGTTTCCTCTCCCATGTCCCTATTCCCTGGACCACCTTTGGTAATAAAGTAGCCAATGTAAACCCTGATTCAGGCTCTGCTTTCTGTGGAGGATGCAGGATGGAAATACGTATTTGTGTGTGAGTACGTGATTCTATTTCTCCTTGGAGAAACTGTCAAAAGGCAATATCATTGCCAACATCATCACATAGAGAAATTCACAAATTCTTTATCTCCTGTACTTATCTTGAGTCTATGAGATAAAGGGGAAAACCCCACATACACTTTCTCAGAGCTTTTCCTTTTAAAGACTAAAAATTAGGGCAAGAAAATTACCAACATAATAATTTAGGGTTCTTAAAAGTATCAATATAGGAATGAATAAGAGTACTTTTCCTTCCCTCACCACTAAAAGCCTTGACTTCTGAACTTGGACACCTTATGTTAAAGACACATTCATAGTTTTGTTACAAAGAATTGCCAAGCATTCAAACAACTAGCTATGAAAGGCTTTCTCGTGGAACGGATGGACAGATAGATGAGAGAACTTATTCTGGAAGTGGTGGAAGTGGTGTGATTCTGGATCCATGATACTCAGTTCCCTAAGGCAGAAATGCACCTTTCTCCAATATGGTTTAGACCAGGATTCTGTAAATTTTTTCTCCCAAATTCTCTATACTTAGGCTTTGTGGTCTATAACATCTCTGTCATAACTACTTACCTCTGCCAAAAGTTGCTGTAGACAAGAAGAAACTGAATGAACGTGGAGATGTTCCAATAAACCTTTATTTATGGAAACCACATTTCTTCTAACTGAAATTCCAAATTCTTATAATTTTCATTTTTCATGAAACATCATCCCTGCTTTGATTTTTTTCAGCCATTTAAAACTGCATAACTATACTGAGCTTATGGGACATACAAAAGCAATAGTATGTTAACTTCTAGAAGTAGGTGAGTTCTACTGCTATTAGCAAAACCACAAACTAGGGCCTAAAGAAAGGGCCCCATATTCACGCTTGGCATAAAAAAAATAGAGCCACTCACTTCAAATGGACAATACAGCCAAAAACAACAGGCACCTGACTTAGGAACTAGTATATACCAAAACCTAGGGTTCTGTCTGCTGGGGTGTGTGTGTGTGCGCACGTACGTGGGACCCACAGTGAATGAAAAAAATATTCCCCCAAATTGACTTTTTTTTTTTTTTAAGATTTATTGATCTGACAGAGAGAGAGAGAGAGAGAGATCACAAGCAGGCAGAGAGGCAAGAAGAGAGAAGGGGAAGCAGGCTCCCTGCTGAGCAGAGAGCCTGATGTGAGGCTCGATCCCAGGACCCTGAGATCATGACCCCAGCCGAAGGCAGAGGCTTAACCCACTGAGCCACCCAGGCGCCCCCCAAATTGACTTTTGAATCTTTCCTTCCATGAGAACAATAAGGCTTAAAATATTTATCTCCTTATTTTTTTTTTCATTTGATGTTTACAGCATCCAATGTTAAACAGAAATGTCATCTCTCTCCCTCTCTCTCTCTCTCTCTTTAAGATTTTATTTATTTAAGAGAGAGCGAGAGAACAAGCAGGGGGGTTGGGGCAGAGGGAGATGGAGCAGGGAGCCCAACTTGGGGCTTGATCCTAAGAACCTGGGATCAGTTGCTTAACCTCTGAGCCACGCGGGTACCCCAAAAATGTCATCTCTAATGCTGGGGATGTCTTTGGAAAAAGGTTGACTTACCTGGTCCTGAAGGCTAGAACCTGAGGAATATTCACTATAAGGTCAGAAAGAAGAATCTCGATCCAGAGATAGAAACTCTCAGCTCAAAAAGGTATTTAATATCGATGTAAAATAACCTTTTTTCTTCCCCGGCTAAATCTGCTCATTGCCAGAGGAGAGCCAATACGCACCCTTTGAGATTTGAAGCATAGCCTGAAGCAGTCTACCATAAGGGCAGACTTTCTTTGAAACCTAGAGCTTTATTTTAGGAACGCTCGTGCATTTGTATTCTACTCCGTAACACAGCTGCATGTTTGTTTTCATATAAAAACGGCATGTTAAACTACTTACCATCAAGGAAAACTGGCTCTCCTTGAGGATGCATCATGTTTACCCTGTAGTTTTAAGGACCCCCCAGGCCAACCACCTCACCCCCAAGGGTACAGGGAGTGCATTTGAAGAGTGTAAGCCATGAAAGGACACAGACCTTCAAGATTTTGCTCAGGTACTGAATGCTCACTTTTTATTAACAGGGCATGACTGAAATAGGTTTAGAGGTAGAGGACATCCTCCATGTTACAGAGCATGGGCTCTCCAAGTGTAGCTCTAGAACCCTACATCACCTTTACCTGGGGCTTCTTAGAAATGCAAATTCTGAGGCTCACCACAGGCCTACTAAATCAGAAAGACTGAGGGTAGGGCCCAGCAACCTGTATTAAAAAAGCCCTTCAGGGGACGCCTGGGTGGCTCAGTTGGTTAAGCAGCTGCCTTTGGCTCAGGTCATGATCCCAGCATCCTGGGATCGAGTCCCACATCGGGCTCCTTCCTCGGCAGGGAACCTGCTTCTCCTTCTGCCTCTGCCTGCCATTCTGTCTGCCTGTGCTCGCGCTCTCTCTCTCTAACAAATAAATAAATAAAATCTTTAAAAATAAATAAATAAATAAATAAATAAATAAATAAAATTAAAAAGCCCTTCAAGAGTGCCTGGGTGGTCCAGGTGGTTAAGCTTCCAATTCTTGATTTCGGGGCTTGTCATAATCTCAAGGTCTTGGGATCAAGCCCCTTGTCAGGCTCCGTGCTCAGCTCGGAGTCTGCTTGAGATTCTCTCTTCTCCCTCTGCCCCCCTTGCTCTTTCTCGCGTGCGCTCTCTCTCTCAAATAAAGAATAAATATTTTAAAAAAAGGAAATAGCCCTCCAGGTGATTCTAATGTTCCTTCGAGTTTGAGGGCTGCTTCTATAGCGGAAGGAGTTTGAAAGAGCCAAAAAAACTTTGTTGTTGTTGTTGTTGTTTTTGAGCCATAAAAACTTTGTTTAGGGGCACGAGAGTGTCTCAGTTGGTTAAGTAACTGCCTTTGGCTCAGGTCATGATTTCGGGGGTTCCTGGGATCGAGCCCCGCATTGGGCTCCCTGCTCAGCAGGAAGCCTGCTTCTCCTCCCCGCTTGTGCTTTCTCGCTATCTCTATCTCTGTCTCTCAAAAAAATAAATAAAATCTTAAAACAAAACAAAACACAACTTTGTTTAAATTCATCCTGAAAGTGGCAATCTCCCCAATCTCTCTTTGCCTCATTGTCTCCATCTATAAAATCAGGATACCACCTTCCTCTCAAGGAGAGGATTAAATCAGATACACTCAGACATCCAGAAAATAAGACAAAGCATCAGATGTCCCAGCATAATTATTCTTTTCCTCCTTTTCCAAATTCAACCCCAATACTAAAATTGAGGTACAGTTGGCCCTTGAATAACACAACTTTAAACTGTTTAAACTGCTCAGGTTCACTTATACTCAGATTTTTTTATATAAATACAGTATTATAAACATATTTTCCTTATGATTTTTTAATAACATTGTCTTTTCTTATTTTATTGTAAAAATACAGTATAGAACAGATATATAAAACATGTGTCACATAACTATGTTATTGGTAAAGCTTCTTGTCAACGGTAGGATACTAGTAGTTAAGTCTGGCGCAGGAGTGGGGAGGAGGGTGGGGGAGTCAAAAATTATACATGGATTTTGACTATGCAGGGGCTCAGTGCCCTTAATCCCATATTGTCCAAGAGTCAAGTATATAAGTATATCTGGAATAATGACCTATTTCCATGAGATGATGTGAGAAATGCAGCTGAAATATTTCCCACAAGACGCTCTCACCGTGGTGTGTCCTCTCATCCACGTTATTTGCACATTCCTGACGCTTAGTATATGGAATTTTAAAATCAAATTGTTGATTTGAGAAATATTTAGGCTAAAAAGTACTGGTGACAAATCAATTTTCAAGCAGCATATTTTGTCTTTGATTTTAAGAGTTCTTTGGGGAACATTCATTTATAAATTATCCAATTTAAAGTAGAAAAAAATTCTCTGAAATACCAGCTTCAAAGAATAGTAAATTGTAAAGGGCACCATTTCCTTCTATATCCCAAATTAGAGCAAAATCTTTAAGGTATCCTTCTGGTCTCTCACAAAATCAGAGACTACATGCACTCTTCTTTCCTTATCTACTCAGTCGAAACATTCATATAACCCTGAATACCTATCATGAGGCAATCAGTTCAGATCTACAGAGAAAACAAATAGGCCAAAACAAAACAAAAATTTCTTTAAAATGAGCAGAGGGGAGTTACACCACTATTTTTTTAGTTGAATAATCTCAGTTTATTTCACTAAACAAGGTATTTTTCATCTGTTAAAAACTCTTTGTTTTTTTCTAAGTGGCTTCCACAAATACATATAGTGAAATACAATTAAAAATGAATCCATGGAGAAAAAATTAGAAGAGTGTCAAAATGTAACTAGCAGTAAATACTTAAAAGTGTGTTGCCTCAGTTTTCTTCTTTTTAATAAGGACACTTTTTAACAGAACGCAGAAATCCACACCACATACATATAAGCATACATACACACGTGCTCTTATATGCTTGGCTCTCACAAACACATATGTACAAGCTCCATTTTCTATGTAAAGTAACAGGAGAGTAAACCTTAAGAACACAGCCTCCCAAATATTTAATTTTCAATTATTTGGGAAAGAATTACACGCAAGCTAATGCAAAAAAATGTGGCTCTGAAAATAACTGGGAAAAAAACCCATAATCTGGGGGTTATGATATGATGGATAATTTGGCATATTTTATATTTTAGCTTACTTAAAAGAAAAACTCATTTTCAAATATGCTTAGCACCACTATACCCTGAAGTAGAAATCAGTTATGAACCATTTGGTAAACTAATTCCTAGTCCTTCTTCTTTATCCTTTAGAACAGGCTCCCAAAGGGACTCCATTAAGCAAAATCTTGCTGACCTGCTCATTATTGTACACTCCCATACAGAACTTGGGCTCTGCATTATTTAAAGCATTATCTTAAGTCATCTTGTCACTAATTCACATAATTATCTCTGTTTTAATCTATATGGGATAATGGTATTTCAGAGGCAAAGCAGATTAGTCTAACTATTTGACCAAGATTGAAAAAGAGCAAACTTTCTAAATCTGGAGTTTGGAATCCAACGATGGTGAAATTCTTCCAGAATATCCTTCCACAGCACCCACATTATCAAAGGATAATGCAAAGGCCACCAGAACTTTAAAAGAAAACAGGAGGAAGAGAAGGTTTGTTGAGTTTATTAATTTGCTAGCCAAGAGAGAACACAGCAGAGAAACACTCACAGAATAGTTGTGGAGGAGAGAGGCAAAGAAATCAGGGCTTTTTAATCACTAAAAAAATAGATGGGGTGAATGGGTGGCTCAGTGGGTTAGGCCTCTGCCTTCGGCTCGGGTCGTGATCTCAGGGTCCTGGGTTCGAGCCCCACATCGAGCTCTCTACTCAGTGGGGGGCTGGCTTCCCCCGCTCTCCCTCTGCCTGCCTCTGTGCCTACTTGTGACCTCTCTCTCTCTGTCAAATAAATAAATCAAATCTTTAAAAAAAAAAAAAAAAGAAAGAAAGAAAAGAAAAATGGGAGTGGTTCAGATGGCTAGGCTAATTGAGGATGACCAACCACAACTCTACATAAGACAGAATGAGTCCCTAAGTCTGAATGTGGTTGGTTAAAATAAATCCTTTGTTCCTTCTAGAGAATATCTTTAGTTACATCCAATGAGGGCAGTTGTCTGGAGAGTTATAGGTCTTTTTACATGTACAGTTGTGATGAAACACAGTATTCGCACATATACATTTGCACAACACTGACAGTGAAATAATTTTGTTGAGGTTTGGAATTTGAGAACTGGGCTCTGAAATCAGACTGCCTGGGTATGAACCTTAGCTCCACCACCTACTGGCTGTTTGCTACTGATATTGGGAAGACTGTGGAATCTTTCTCGGTTTCAATGTCCTCATTTGTAACATGGGGATAATAAAAGGACCCCTTCATATGGTAGTTGCAAGTATTATATCTATTGGTCCATACTTATTTATTACTTAATAAATCTAAGTCATTATTAGAAATATCTTCCCCATGGAACCACAAAAGATTGTTGATAGATAGACCTTGTCATTTTTCTCTCTCTCCCAAAGGAAATTAAAATTCTAGGTTCGAAAGTGATACAAACATTCATTCAACATCGATTCATTCATTCAGTGACTTGCATTTGTGGAGTGCCTACAAGGTACCAGGCCTGGCAGAACTCACAGTCTAATGGGAAATACAGACACACAGATAATTAAGAGTCTGTGTTGAGAGGAAAATAAATAAGGCATAATGAGAAACAAAAATGGTATATTTAACACAGGAGTTGGGACTGGAGAGGTAGGTAATTCTTTAAGAATCGGAAAGAAGATGAGCTCAGCTATACCTAATTAGCTTTCTATGTGTAACTTTTTCCTCACGTAAAAAGTTCTAGAAATATTATACTCACAGAGTTCACAGAGTTATAATTTCTTTCCATTTAGCAAATATTTTTGAGAAACTTCTTGCTAAGAATTGCAAATACATGCATTTTTTGCTTCAATATTAAATATACTCAGAAACTTTGCATCTTTTATGTGAAAAATAAGATTTTATGGGAAAAATAAAATTGGGGTAGGCCAGTCAAAACTTATGAAACTTTGGTCTAGAACTTTACGCACACAATAATTATCTTAGATAGTAAGAAATACAATTAAATATCTACCATCACTCGAACCTACCATCTTTTGCAAGCCCTATACCTTGGGGTTTGTGTTCCTCCTTGCAGATCTAGGTTCTTGAGACATTTACATTTAATAATTTCATTGAAATTAAAACTATAATCTTGAGAGGATCAGAAAATGACACCCCAAAATATTCCACTTCAGAATACTGATTCTTCTGACAGCAGATGCAGGAAGGGCTTTCTGACCTCCTCTTTTCTACCTAGAAGCAGGACCTATCATTTCCTGTGAGAAAAGGGTCCTTCTTTCACAAAGAAGAGAACACTCTTTTTGTTTGTTTGTTTTATTTATTTATTTGTGTGTGTGTGTGTGTGTGTGTGTGTGAGATCGAGAGAAAGAGAGAGAGAGAGAGTGAGTGCTCAGAAATAGGAGGGGAAGAGGGAGACAGGTCTCCAGCAGACTCCATGCTGAGTACAGAGCCCAACACAGGGCTCGATCTCAGGACTATGAGATCACAATCTGAGCCAAAAACCAAGAGTCCAACACCTAACCAACTGTACCACCCAGGCACTTCGGAAAGAGGAGAACATTTTATCACCAGAGACACAAAGCTGATGCCAAAATGTCTCAGTACAAACAAACCTACGAAAATGACCCTCATCTTCCCTTAGTTCCCTCCACATGTTTCCTGATAACTGCCTCTGCTGCAAACTCCCTTTTTCTTTGTCACAATTTCTTGTTCTTTGTTAAAGCGGTATATACAGTTCTCAGGTCTATCCAATTCTTAGGGTATTTGTTTCTTTTTTATGAAGGCTTTCATATGAAGGCTTTCAATATTTCATGAAATATTAATATCAAATAAACTTTTCAAGTTTTTCTCCTGTTAAACTGTCTTTAGTCAGTTTACTTCTCAACTCCAGCCATAGAACCATGAGGAGAGAAGAAAAATCTTAGTTCCCTTACAAATTCAATAATACCCTTCTACACCCAAGACTTTTTTTAAAACCCAGAGGGAAAACATCTTTGCCACATCTGCCCTTGTTGTCTCTCCTAACAACCTGACATGGTGGAAAGTTAGCAGTTCCAGAAGCCACTAACTCATTTATTTCTTGCACTCAAAGGAAAGCACTTTGACAAAAGTTTTCATTTTCTTAAGATCCTGATGTATTGCTAAATGTTCTTTTTTAATTGTAAGAAAGCTTACATTTGATCATTTCAAAACATTAACATGCTGAGAAAACACACATAAAACACAGCTTCTGTTATGCTGCTATCATGCCTTTATTTGCCACTCATGTTAAGAAACACACTTTGCTTTGGAACAAACCCTATGACCAGACATAGTCCCAAATCTCAAATAATTCACAGTTGGGTAGGAAAAAGTAGTCACACAAACTCAAATTGTACTATTTTAAAATAACTGCTTTACTGAAAAAGGAAAGAAGTGCTAGGAGAAATCAAGGTAGACAGGGATTAAATTTCTGTAGGGTTCTCAAGGTCGTTTATAACAGAAGAAACATGCCAAGGATGAGGAAAAGTATTTCTAAGGCAGAAAAGTGTTTCTAAGGGACCTCTAGGAGTGGAGTGCATTTCAGGCAGGGACAACGGGACATGCAAAGATGCAAAACCACTCCTCAGAGTGCAAGAAGAAAGCCCCCCTGTCTCTCCCTTCTCAACAATTTTTTGCTATTTTATCCCTGACTCCTATGGTTCTAATCATCATCGAGAAAACACACTTTAGCCAGGCCTTATTTAAACAAACTCAGCTTCCCTGAATCCATTTGAGGATATTTTTGTGAGGTTGTTACTTCTGGAGAATAGAGATGTGCTGCGGTGGAGGAAGCTGTCTCCAAGGCTGATTTGGCTACTATCCTAGGTAATGAATGTGAGCAACTGATTTCCAAGAGTGGGTAGCAGGGCTCCACTTAAGAAGGAAATGTCTTTAGTTGGAAGAATAACACCACTGGTGTGAAAGGTGTGCAACCCTGTGGACATGTGGGCTGGCAGAAAGCAAGACTACAAAAGATGAGTGATAAAGTTGTCACCATGAGACAAGGAGAGGCTTTTTGCTTGGCCCACAGAGGAGCCAGAAAGCAGCTGGGAAACAAGGAACAGTGCTACAGGATGATGGTGGTTGTGCAAAAGCATTCTTCATAGAATTTAGTTCATATGCTCTAGTTATTTGCTCTACGATACCTTCCCCATGATCCTTAAAACATGCTACACAAGTTCTTAATTTGTATTTCCTTTGGTAGGGGGTGGCAGGGGGGATCAAGGAGAAGTCCCACATTTGTGTGAACCCCAAGATGGAGAATAAAAATTCCCATCTCCACCTAATAGAAACAGAGATAACAGAGAACATTTAAGAAGAGCTTCAGAACCGTAAAACCCATGGCCTGGGTGTTGGAATCAATCTTATCTCAATTTTAAGGAACCAGGAGACCCTAGCATGGAATTAAACCTACCTGTTTAACCTTAACTTTTGACTTAACTTAGTCCTCCCTGACTGCAGTGTTCTATCCTCTGCACACAAAAGATATTGACCATTGGATGTGTTCCTTAGGTGACCATTTGCTAACAGGAATAATTTTATTTTTAGCACATGCTACCAAAACAAGACCATTTGCCTTCAGGTAAGAGTAATAAAGGAAGTTATCAGTGCATCCATTTTGTACCTCTGTTCATCCTTAAGCGTAAAGTACTTGGAAGCTCAAGTTTCTGGCTTTTCCCCTTTGTGTATTAGCCACTACCTAGTTCACAGTAGCAATTTTTGCTCTTGTGACAATGGAATCTGGCAAGTCCAAATTCTGCAGGGCAAGCCAACAGCCTGGAGGCCTAGGGAAGAGTTGATGCTGCAGTTTTAGTCTGAAGACAGTCTCCTGTGAGAATTCCTCTTCAGGGGAGAGCAGGCTTTTTCTATTAAGGCCTTCAACCGGATAAGGCAAACCCACTTTACAGAAGGTAATCGACATTACTTAAAGTTTACTCATGTAAATGCTTATCTCAGTAAAAGAATACCTTCACACAAATAGTAAAATGTTTCACCAGTCATCGGGGCATTGTGGCCTTGCCAGGTTGACACATAAAATTAACCATCATACCAATGTACCCCAAAAGCTCCATCCATAGGTCCCATCACAATCACAACCCTCTGTCCCCACCCACACACTCAGAAAGTAAGCATTCTTCTGATAATAA
Source organism: Taxidea taxus jeffersonii (assembly GCA_003697995.1). NCBI lineage: Eukaryota > Metazoa > Chordata > Mammalia > Carnivora > Mustelidae > Taxidea > Taxidea taxus. The sequence goes on from RCUC01158754.1 coordinate 54,923, forward strand.
TCACTTTTGTATTTTTAAAAATAAATTTATCATTCAAACATGTATCCCTAGACATGACAAATAGGCAAGAAATGTTTGAATTTAATATTCCTTACAAGTCTCCTTTAATTCATAGAACCCACACATTGCCTCTCTTCACTTTATAATTTATTTATTGAAGAACTTTTTGGGTTATCTAATGTAAAATTTTAATTAAAGATAGACTGGGGGCGCCTGGGTGGCTCAGTCAGTTAAGTGTCTGACTCTTGATTTTGGCTCAGGTCATGATCTCAGGGTCATGAGATCAAGCCCAACATCTAGACTCTGTGCTCAGCACAGAGTCTGGTTGAGATTCTCACTCTCTCCCTCTGCCCTTTCCCCCACTGGTGGACACACTCTGTCTCTCCAAAATAAATAAATGAAACTTAAAGAAAAAAAAAAAGGAGTGGAACATTTTGACACCTGAAAATAACACTGTCCTTACTGTTGAGGGCAGTAAAAACATTAAAGGATTGCTCTGCAAGAGACAGAAGAGGGAGATATGACAGAGAAGGTCAGAGGACAGCAATGGGAGCAAAGGAAACTATTTACTATTTGTACCGCCATCAGCTTCACTTAACACACATGGATTTCTTCATCAAGCTCCACAGCAAAACACTCTCACCCTCATTTCCTAGACAACAGAACCAAAGTCAGCAGTCTCTCCAATGTACCCACAAATGTACCCCCAGGTATAAAAAGGCTAACTTCTCCACATCAGCCAGCCTGGTAAACTGTTTGCCAGATCCTGAATCCAAGCCACCTGTCGCCAAAGCTCAATGCTGCCACCGCATTTAACTGCCCTGACTGGCTTCTTCTGTGGCTGTAAAAAAAAAAACAAAAAAAAAA